>BMAO01018985.1:0-14143 GCA_019973975.1 Trichonephila clavata
TTAGATTAATATAAGCAGTGAGTGTGTGTGTTTATTGGCATTGCAATTTTAAGCAACACGAGGGCTGTTGGCATCGGGTCGCTTAATTTTGACCCGTGATCAAGTGATGAGGGCGACAGCAAAGCCGGCACCCCATCCTCCAAACTTCCACATCAGGCTAATATAAAGGCTTTGGGCCGCGACAGATTTAACATGCACATCATCCCTTCTGCATAACTGAATATAATCGAGCAAATTATTATTAAAAAAAACCGTAAATTTATGAGAACTTCTGAATTAAGTGGTCTTTTAAATTAAATGCAATTTTTTCCCCATATATTTTCTATATTAGTAAAAGATCTTAATTTGTACATATTTTGGGATTAAAGAACAATTGTGTGATTTTGTTTTAAAAAAAACTAATTAAACTACAGTGAATATTCTTTTTTATAAAATACAAAAATTAAAACAATTTTTTTTATTTAATCATTAATTTCTAATTAAATAACACAGATTAGGTAATAGATTTTTTTAAAAAATCAGGACAAGGCCAAACTACAAAATTTGCCTTTAATGCCTAACATAAGAAAATTATTATAAGAAGAACTTGCATATTCTTAGCTTACAGACAAAAATTAAGAATGTTAGTACTTTCATTATATATTTCAAAGATTTAACACATTAGATTAAAATTTACTACGATATTACAAAAATTAATATTTACATAGTTTTTTGTTGTTTTTCATTAGACAGAATTTTAATATTTGGTTAGATGCAACTATCTAACTTTTTTTTTATAATGTCAGAATATGAAATCACTTTTGATTATATTCTTAAAATAAAATTATAAGAGCATGTAATAAAAGCAAAAAACCAAACATGTAAGGAAATTCAATTACAAACCTAATACGATTAGCAGATATCATAAATGTACTATTTTAATAAATATTTAAATTCAATAAATTACAATATAAAATCTATGGAATACAATTATTCAGAGAGTGAAAATGAATTACATATTAAATTACAGTAAACATATTTAACATTTTAAAAATTCTGATTTATACATGTTTTATAAATATTTTCATTTAATGTATGATTAAAATTTCAATTCAAGTGAATTGATTTATTTTATTCACTGCACAATTTTTTGTGACTTAAATTTTTACTCCCCCCCCCTCCCATTTAATCAGTATAAGAAAATCATTTAGAATTTTAAATATTTGAAATGAACAAAGCATTTTAAAAGGATAAGCATATATTTTCCCAAATTATAAACATGAATCAAGAAACCTAACTTAAAATTTTCAATAGGCTAAATTTTGTAGGCTAACTCATTGTGTTCTCAATAAGCCACTAATTTTTTTTCAAAACTAATATTAAAATAAGACATTTTTTACCATCTATAACTCTAATTGTATCAGCTCTTTTTATGTCTTGACATATGATGGAACTTGAATCAAATGTAAGCAATTAACAAATTTTGCATTTCTTATGTATATTGAAAGTTATAACAAATTAATAGTAGCAAATGAATCAAAAAAATGTTTGAATAATGAGTTAATACATTTTAAAAACGCATTCTAAAAAAATATACATCAGCCTATTTAAGTAATAAATATAAATTTATTTCCTAACCAGTATTAAAAATTTTAGGGAACAAAAACAATTACTGACAATTTTCTCTATTTTTGTTTCTTTAATATTTTTCAGAAAAAGAAAATATATAACATTTTTAACTTGCAAGACACACAAAGGAAATAAATAACTTAAGAAGAACACATTTAAATTTACATTTGATTTAGAAGCAATTTCATACTCTAGCCAAACTCAATACATGACTTGAAATTCATTAAGTTATGTAAGTTTCAAAATACTTCAAGGTTAATATTACCTTTTTTCAACGTACAAAAATTGAGACATTTAATATCCATTTGTACTAAAAATTCTACTTATAATACAATATTTTACAAGCTTAATTACATCTGTATACAAAAAAATTACATCAAAAATAATTTTGATGTTTTGATGTTGTCTAACCAAAATAAATAAAACTTTACAAAAAATATAAAGAATAGATATTATAATTTTGTGATATATATATATATATAATCACATAATTAGTTTCTCTAAGAATTTAACAATAACTGGGTGAAAACATTTGGAACTGTCGAGATTGTTTCACAAAATGTACACAGTATAGATGCATTTTATTCTCTATCATGTGAAAGGAATACTAAAATCTCACAAAAAATCCATTCACGAATTAATTTCTTCCAGCCAAATTAAAATTAACAACGATATTCCTTCTTGAAAATATGCTCATTTTCTTTCTTTTATTTTTTTAACCCACTAGCTGCCACTTTTTCTCTTTTTTTTTTTAAATTTTTTGTCAGATAAGTTATAGTTGCCCAAAAAGTGTTTAACAGTGACAGTGTGTTTTCAAATTATAAATATTTTTGAAAATATTTGATATTTTTGAAAATTTTTACATTATAATATATTATATACATTATTTAAATACTATAAAGAGGGATGTGAATGTAAAATTCCAAAACCTCTAAACTGGGATCGTGGCAGCTAATGGGTTAATATTCAGTTTCGTTAATGACTTAAAGCTGTATAATTCTTCTATTTCTAGTTACAAATACTTTACATCAAAGAAATGTAAGTATTAATTTACATTTCATCCTAACTACATGCTTTATAATTTTTAAATGATTTTTAATTCGCAAGAAAAAAAAGCATTTTATTAGGATTTACCGAATATCAATTTTAAAAAATATGAATCATTCAGGTTTCATTTTGAAAAAAAAGAAAAATATTTCATACATTTCATAGTAAATAAGTTAAAAATAACATATTTCACAGCTGAAATGTTCAGCATTTCTTAAATTATTATCATTTACATATATTATATCATTTAAAATGTAAAGTTCAATTAATAAAAAATTTCATGAGTAGATTTGAGAGAAAAATGAGCATCAATTTTGAAGTGTGAATTAAGCACAACCTAGCCCATTTGTAGAACATTTGTCACAAAATTTGATATATAATAGATAAATATATTAATTCAATGAACTAGTGTTCTCAAAAGTTTAAATAAAGAGCCTCAGCTTTTGTGTTTAAAAAATGCTTAACTATGCAGAAAAAATATAAATAGATAAGTAGCTTCAAGAAGTATTTCAAAATACTTTCTCGTTAACCTGCAGTCACTCACAACTATTTTTGCTACCATCCTTACTCTGGGGTGTAGAGAACACCCCAAACTTTTAACACGTGTATTTAAATATGAAAAAATTTTAGTCAATTATGATACATTTTTATAAAGTACAAGTTGTTTTTGTTTTGCACAAAAAAATTATTAAATTTATTGCATAAAAATGAGACTAACATTAATTTAAACTAACCTACAAAATTTTCATTTTCAAATACATTAACTTTATATTATAGCCGGGTGTAGAGAACACCCCACGCGAGTGATCGTGGGTTAAAATAGGCATTTTTAAAAAACATCTTAAATGTGCTGTCAATGATATTGTTCAAAAAAAAAATTGTACTCGTGTTTGAATCTATATATATCACCATTAACTAAAATGACTTATCTACAACAATAAGAGTTCTCAAGAATGTGCAAAGATTTTTTCAAATGAAACTAAGTAACAGACAATTTTCTTCATAGTTTTTAAACTGAATGCTAAGCCACGGAATATCTACATTTAAATTAAAAATAGTATTTGTTATCCTAGGCAATGATTTAAAAAAATGGTTTCTTGTGTTGCTTTTAAAGATACAAATTTTTCAGTGCTGGTAATTTGTGATACATAAATGGCATTAAACACCACCCAAAATTTATATATAAAAAAAAAAAAAAAAGTGTGTAATCTAAAAGGTCTCCCCCCCCCCTCCTAATAAGTAGCATAGTTCAATAAAAATAGTTAAACACATAAAAATTATGATTTGTTTTTTCTCCAACAAGAAAGATATTGGAACATGATTTTTTTCACAAACCATAGCATAACTTCAAGTTAAAAGTTGAGAGTGTACTTGAATTCACATTTTAAAATATTGATAAAATAAATGCTAAAAATAATCTTTTAAAAACCCCTGCATTTATACCTTCTTTTGAGGTCACATTTAATTATTTATTTGTTTTTGATGAAACGTCTTTGAAATCAGCAAAAATTCCCTTTGTTTTAACCAACATTCATGGGATACTGCTCCTTTTTAATGTATTTTATATTTAAAGAAAACAGGTTCGTAGATAACTAATAAATACAAACATTTCGATTAATCAATTCCTCCATCAACTTACGCAGAAAACTAATTTTTATCAACATGAATACACGTTATAAAATCAAATAATAAATAATCAGTTAAATAACATTCGAAAGTAATTTTAATGAAACCGCATAAAACCTAGGGTTCTCGTAAGAAAACTCACTGCAATATAAATATTAATTGGTGTTCATAAATATTCAAATTAAAAAAAGAATAAAAATGTCATTAACACACAGTTCATTTAAGAAGAAAAGTCACTGAAAAGTAACCAAGTATTATCATCGACCAAAATTGAATTCAAAGTGCAAATATTAAAAATTTATGTGTATTTTCCAAAACGTTGCAATGCTCCTGTAAATTTATAGAACACCTGTGGATTTTAAGAGTAATATCAAATAAATGTGAAATTTCGTCATCTTTCCACAAAACTTTAATAAATCATCAGTAACAAATCAAAACAAAAATAAAAGTTCATTTAAATGTTTGTGTATTCATAATGTATAATAAATAAACATTTAATAATCACGATACCTCATTCGCTCCAGGTACATTGAACACCCACAAATATGCAAAACCTGCTTCTTAAATCGTAAGTAAAAAATCTCCTAGTTTAAAATTCATATATTATAAAGTCACACAGATTGAAATTTAAAAATTAACTTCAAAATAAAGAATAAATGTTAAAGCCATGGATATCTATCCCGCACGCTAAATTATTACCTAGGCTATTTACCTGGAGAAGAGAAAAAAAAATTTTTTAATCACGCTTTTCTTCCTAAAGTGAAGAAAAAATGTGTTTTGACAGTATTCACTTCGCGTCATCTAGTGGTAGGGGAAAAAAACATTTACTAACATTGATACCACGTGGTAAAGGAGTAAAAACAGATTTCTTCATAAAAATAAAGATAAGACAACGTGATATAGGTCGTAAGTATTCAGGAATACTAAACCTATCGCCCATCGGGTTTTCATGATCGGCCAAGCTATGGCCCATTGGACTAAGAAATTTAATAATTTAAAAACAAAGCTTTAAAATGAAACAATGTATTAAATATTTTTGGTGTCTAGTATGTTATCTTTTATGATATTTCTGTAAATATTTTGTAACATCGTGGTATTTTTATCAATAAAGCTACACTGCTTATATGTTTGCATGTCACCTTTTTTCCCCATTTTTCAACTTTTTCTTTAAAATGTATCCTACCTCATTCTAAATTAGTTCAATAGCTCTTTAAGACTTGACACTTAATCCCTCAACGTTATTTTCTGCAAGAAACTGAAAGGATATTGAGTCGTCATCACTCATTATGGAAATAAATCTCATTTAGTATTCATAAATTGAGGTCTATAGACATTTTAGAAAACATGCATCTCCCTGTCTGAAGATGTTCCATCAAAATTCTTATTGCAAACCTCAACATCACCTTTTTGCCACATATGATACTCACCCCGTTCGACTCCCATAGTTTCTACACAATTCTACTAGAACTCAGGGCCGATCCTAGAAGGTTGGCCGGCCGCGTACAAAGACATAATGTGCCACCCCTCTAGATAATTTTTCATACTTTGATTTATATTTAACGCTGACGTTTTAAGCTAATGTACCTGTATAAGAGTAAAAACTGCAAAACTTTATTTTTTGGCCAGCTTGTAGCTTATAATAGTGAAAAAACACTTTAACAGAATAATAAACAAAACAAAAAAATTACCTTTAAAATAAAACAGACGTTTCATAATTAGATATACTAAGCAACAGTATTTACGTAGGAAATATAATCTAATAATTTAAAAAATACTAAACATAAATCTCCCGACATGAAAAGTATATTCACAGGTGTTTAAAATTAAGAAAATGTTTAGATTTTGTTCGGTTATCTTTAGAGCTTCTGGATAGATTTAAATGAAAAATGGTTTCTGCATAGGTTTGACAGAATACAAATAAAAACCTTTCAACATTGATCAACTAGATCGAGCGCAACACTCATGGGATTAGGAAGGTATGGAACAGCGAATTCAGAATAGAACAAAATATGGGGTTAATAGGAACTATGGCTCTTGCAGATATACAGGCCACGCATCATGATTTTATATTGAAGATAAGAGATTAATGAGTTTCTGTGGAAAATGGTTTCACTTGTTAAGCCTCTAGTTATTATGTCTTGAAGCTAGGTTGCGAGTTGCAGTTGCCCTCCTTAGAGCATCACAGGCATGCTACATAGGGTTGAAATCTGGAAATCTGACTAGCCAACCCATCCGGCAATTATCCTCACTTTCCAGAAATAATGTGACCTCTCATTATCATCCATTAAAATGAAATTAGAGCTAACTACTCCGGCGAATATAGGGATCCAAGATCTCATTCCTAAATCTCACAACAGTCCCAATGTCTTTTTCAAAGACATTTGTCTATGAATGACAATCTAACGTGATGCCTTCCCAGATCATCAAGCCTCCATTGTCGTAATCGTCGATTTTTTGGACATTAGTAGCGGTTCCTGGTTCTCTTCTTATATAAGTACTATGAGAATTACTTATTAGGCTGAATCGAAACTCATCAGTGAAGAGAACGGTCCTGCATTGTTTCATGCTCCATCTCTATGCTCTCCGCTTCATTTTAAACGGACTCTCCAGTTCGCAGAACTGACGGGGCACAAACAAGAAGTTTTTTTGCAAACAGCCCTCTCTCATGAAGTCTTCTGGACACAACCACCCTTGAAACTAGCATTCCAGGGGTCGCATACAATTCACGAGATAGCTGAGAAACTTTTAGCATCTCTTTTGCTCTTCACTTAATGGGCAATTGGCGATCATCTGTGAACATCGTGGCTCTTGGACAAACTTGAATAGGCTTTCTCTCGACGGATCCGGTACCCTGGAAATATTTTCATAAGTTAAACAAGATGCTGAGCGTTAAAAAATTATTTACAAATCTAGTTTTGATGACTGCCTTGTAGCTAGTCTACCCACAATTTGTCACCTCATTCCGTCATAAAAACACGTTAGTGGTTACTCATTTTTACTATGTGAATTTTCATTTAACCTATTGCTTCGAAAAACATTTAAGAAATTTGACAAGTTGTACTGGGAAACGAAATGCATATTTTGGCACGCGTGCTTATAAATCCTTTTTTTTCAACTTGCTCCACACACACTCTTTTGCAAAAAAATTGAAGCTCCTAGAAATATTTTGCAAGTGCTGTCGTGCCCCTGCCCTATCTTGGACTGGGTTCACATTGCTCGGCGTGCCTCTAAGTGTGGAAGGAAACATATTATCACCAACGAAAGCCATAATTACAAATATTTATTGATAACACACAAATAACAAATACAAGTTCAAACTATAAGTGGAAACCTTGGAGTGATTATCCAATACCTAGATTAATCCTAATACTCAAATCTTATACTCAAATTTAACCATCAAATCTAATATTCCCGTCTAAATAATCTCAGCTATCAGAATTGACAAAGAGACGAACTCTTACTAACGTCAGGTCGGTACTAAATCTAATCCCTTTGATTACTTCAATGATTAACAATATCAAATACTATCTAATACGCGCTAGGCTCTCTGAAGAGATCCGTAGACGATACTTACATTTAATTTGACAATTCCTTCTCCTTCTTTTTCTTACTAAATCTAGACTTTATATAGTCGAACTCATTAGCATATCACTATCTCGTGTTTTTCCCGAGGAAGCTGTGAAATAGAATAATTGCTGGCCCCAAAGTTACCCAAGAGGATTAATAGAAGATTGACGCGGATAGACCCGTCACAGTGCTGTTGCTGAATCAACAAATATTTTAAAATTATCGTTTTTGATTGCTTTATGATTTATGTCTTAGTTTCTTTTAAGATTATATCCCTTTAAACTGAAACAGGGTTTTTACATATCAGGCATAATATTTTATTCTTGTTTTGAAACAATGATGCTACAATGTTTTTGACACAAACGTGCAGTTCTCATTTTTCTTGAAAATTTCGATGTTCCTCTTCAATTTATCTTTTCTTACTAATTGTAGTTGAAGATTTTTAAAAAAATTAAACAACTTTTAGATAAATATAAATTAAAACCAAAATCCACTTTCATTTGCAAGCGATTGAACAAGCACCCTCACTTCATCTTGATCGTCTTATGTTTCATTTTGTGACACTCACTGCCTGTGACAACAATTTTTAGCTTCTCACCATGTCGTTCTAATATTCTCCAATTCTGGAGTGGGGTTTTAATGGACAGTCCCTCTGTCCACAGAAGTACGAGGTCACTGGCCAAAAGGGACAGAGGGAATGAGAGCGACATAGAAGAAGGGAAAGACTTATTAAGTGGTATTAATCACACGGATTTTGGGTGTGACCGCATAAATTGTAAGAAATACAGCTTATATAATATCTTTGTAATATTAACCGTATTATAGATATCTTCGTAAAACAACTTTCAAAACAATCATTTTTGAGACGCCTTTGTTAATTATTGACCCACAGTGCGCAGCCAGTGCCACTGATAAACAAAAAAAAACCATTTTCTATAACGGTATTTTCCGGCTCTGCCACGAATTTTGCTATCAATGAGGAATTTGTGTTGTTGTTACTTATGCCACCTGTCTGACGTAGTCAGATCGAAGCCCACGAAATTCATCATTCATACGATTTTGCTCACGATAGATGGCGACAACATCCAGACCCACTGATTTAACGAGCACGTACTCCGTGTGCACTCGGCGGATATTTGGTGCATCGGACATCGAACCCAGGCCTTCCGATCTGGCGTCCATGCTCTAACCACTAAGCTACCCACAGACTAGACATTGATGGACAATGGACCAACACTTAAGTATTAACAAGTATTAACATTCTGTTTTTTTTTAAACTGTGTCATGCTATTGGGAAAACGGAACTTAATTTGATTTTTCAATAACTATTTAAAATTCAACGTATAGTCATTCAACTTATAAGTTTTATTTTAATAAAATCGAAATTTTTTTGCTTGATTGAAAGAACCATGCTGCACACCTGCTAGGATCGGCCTTGCTCGTACTCTTTAACAATACTTCTTTCAAAGATAAGCCCACTAAGGTTATCAATAACTAGACCTAATCCTGAAATATATGTACAGTTTTTTTTTTCGAGACAAATTTTCAGCAATGATTTCTTTAATTTTTAGAAAATAATCGACTTCTTGCTGGTTGTTATGACATTTCAAGCCATTTTCTTTAATTTGCTTTTTATCAATAAAATATGTGTATGCAGTTTGCTAATTTTTTTTATCCACTAATTTTTTTTGTCTACTTGTTTAGCAAAGAAAAAAAATCTAAGCCCTTTTCTTATGTATTATTCCAGCTTTAAAATTATTTTAGAAAATTTCAGAGTAAAAAGTCAGCTCTGAATAATTCCATTGGAATAACTTTCTTTATGAATTCTCCTTCTTTTCAGAGGTAAAGAGGGAATGTTAAATTTTAAATAAAGTATTTTGGAAACTGAAAAGTGCTTTAAAAATGTATTGAAAGTCAACTAAGATAAATTTACATCAATTACAAGAGTAGTTGGATGCATTTGAATTACAAAAATTATTTTAATATATTAATGTTAACAATTTTCAAAAAAACTGTGATATACTATATAAATTCCCAAAATACAATTTATTTCCGTTCATATCATATTTATAAAAATGAAAGTGAACTTTCCTAAGGAAGTTGTTAACGATTGAATATAATAAAATTATATTAACTGAGGCAAGGCAGAAAAATAAAAAAAACACATTTTCAGTGCTTGAAAAAGCAATTTTTAACTAAAAAAATGTCATAATTTATAAGTAAACTGTCACCATTTATTAAGTAAGTATTTAAATATACATCCATTTATGAAAATCACTATTTGAGTTTAAATACAAGTCAAAGAAACGTAAAAAGGGATTAAGATGATTATTCATTCTAAGTTTTACTTCAGACTTTTTTTATAAGTACTTTAATTTAAGTTCAAAAAGTTTTTTTGGCTTTCGTATTTAACTCTGAATTAATTTTCTTATCATTTTTTTTCGTAAAAACAGTAGCATTTTACTTTTAGATATCTTTTGCATTTTAATTCTTAAAATAATAGCATTAAAATTCTAATCATAAAAAAAGTAAACTTTGCGTGTCATATTTTTTAACTGAAGCTCTAATTAAAGTTGAAAGCATTCATTTTAAATTACATCACCTCGTTACTTAATTTCATCATAAAATCTTTCTACATAATCAAAGTACCTTTTGCATTCTTATTAAATTAGAAAAAAATGCACGAGTTTTCGGTTCTTATGTATGTTTTATAGGAAAGCATCTTATTATAGCTTTATTGTTATTTTCTATTCTACGTTATCATAAATATTATTACTGATGTATTAGAGTAATGGGAATTTTGATATATATATAATATATATGTGACAGATCTGTACGGTTCTTTACTAATCCTCTACATATTTCTTTTAAGAATTCGATTGAATTGAAAAATATACTTATACCTGTAACTGTCACCTGTTGATAAAAAGAAAAGGGCAGAACTCATCTAATTTGTATTTTCTAAAAATCTCTAAAATTGAAGCATAGAATGATGTTTGCTCTTTCGTAACTCAAAAACCAAGTGGATTCCCGCAAAACCAATTTTCGGTGGATCTCTACTCCGTAAATTGAACATGCAAGCCAAATTTCAAGTCTAAATCTAACAGAAAAAGCAAAAGTTTTACTATAAATATCCCCGTAATCCCGTTGAGAGCCGTTTACCAAAATTACCGCTCTTAGCGGATTTCAATTCAACAAAAGAAAAATGCAAACCAAATTTCATTATTATAGTCCTTGTAGCTCGAAAAAAGTAATTTTTTTTGTCAATACGTCCCAGTAACCCCCTGCAACCACCCAGAACATGATTTGCTTAAAATTTATTCTTAGTGGATCCCTATTCAACAAAAGAAACATACTTAACAAATTTCAAGTATATGGGTCTAACAATTAAAAACAGGAATTTTTTTCTGTAACTCCTCTTGACCCCTCGCAAACATCCCTGGGGGTCAATTTTCGTTTTACTCTTTGTTAGAGGAACTCAATTCCATGAAAGGAACATGCCTACCAATTTTCAAGCAGGATGATCAAATAGTTTAAAAATGGAAATATTTATCGATTACGCCTCTTAATCTCCCAAAATTAAACTTGATAGTTGATATTCGCGAAACCCATTTTGTAGCGGTTCTCTACTTTACGAAAGGAATCTGCTTATCAAATTTCAAGACTGTACGTCTGATTGTTTAAAAATGGGGATAGTTATCTATAACGCCACTGGAGCCCCGCAAACGCCACTTCTGGGTCTGTTTTCACAAAACCTATTTTGTAGGGGAATTGCACTCTATGAAAGGAATCTGCTTAGCAAAATTTGAAGACTGTGCGTCCAATTAATTAAAAATGCAAAAAAATTATCAATAACGCCCCTTGAACCCCCGCAACACCACCTAGGGGTCGATTTTCACAAAAACACATTTTGCAGTGTATTTCTATCCTATGAGAGGAATCTGCTAACGAAATTTCAAGACTGTTAGTCCTAATAGTTTAAAAAAAAGAAATAATTATTTATATCTGCCCTTAAACACCCCTTGGGGTCAATTTTCTCCAAACCCGTTTTGTAGCGGATATTTACTCCATGAAAGAAACATTCCTACCAATTTTCAAGCAGGTAGGTCAAATAGTTTAAAAACGAAAATATTTATCTCTTACGCCACTTATTCCCCTGCAACGCCACTTAGAGGTCTGTTTTCACAAAACCTTCTTATAGCTGATCTCTACTCTATGAAAGACATCTCTTTATCAAATATAAAGACTGTGCGTCTAATAGTTTTACAAATGGAAATAATTATCTATAACGCCCCTTAAGTCCCTCAACGCCACTTAGGGGCAATTTTCACGAAACCCATTTTTAGCGTATCTCTACCCTATGAGAGGAATCTGCTTACTAAGTTTCAAGACTGTACGTCTAATAACTTAAAAATAGGAATTTATAACGCCCCTTAAACCCCCGCCCCCGCAACACCCCTTGGAGTCAATGTTCTCAAAACCCATTTTTGTAGCGGATATTTACTCCAGGAAAGAAAACTTACCTACCAATTTTCAAGCAGGTAGGTGAAGTAGTTTAAAAACGGATATATTTATCTATTACGCCCCTTAATCCCCCGCAACGCCACTTAGAAATCTGTTTTCACAAAACCCGTTTTGTAACTGATCATTATTCTACGAAAGGAATCTATATATCAAATTTAAAGACCGTCCGTCAAATAGTTTAAAAATGGAAATAATTATCTCTAACGCACCCTAAGCCCCTGCAACGCCACTTGGGGGTCGATTTTCAGCAAACTCATTTTGTAGCGGATCTCTACTCTCTGAAAGGAATCCGCTTACCCTAATTTCAAGATTGTACATCAAGTAGTTTAAACATGGAAACAATTATTATTAAAGCCCTTAACGCCCCTTGTGTTCGAATTTCGGAAAATCCTTCTTAGCTGATGTCTACTCTATCAAAGGAACATGTCTACCAAATTTCAAGTCTGTAGGTTGAATAGTTTCCAGAGATTTCGTGATATAGTCAGTCAGTCAGTCAGTGAGTGAGTCGCTTTTCTCCTTATATATATAGATATACTGAAGTAAAATTTTTGAGATATTCCTCAGACATTTAGCTGAAAAGCAGATGTCGTAACATAAAAAATGAAAATTTTTATAAAATTCATTATTCTACTCTACAAAATTACATTTTTAAACATGCTGATCAATTTTTTAAAAAAAATTTCACTTCTGTATAAAGATAAATGTTTATTTAATGTACACACAAATTTTTAAGCTTTGTTTTCAATAGTTTCTTAGTAAAAGGTACATAAATATATCCCAAAATGCAATGCCCTTTTTCGTTGCACAAAACTTGTTACATACAAAAAATACACAAATTTCATGTTTAAAAACATAAAATCAGTTTTCTTGTTGTTTTTTTGGATACCATTTATGTAATATTTTAAGAATCCTTTTAATTCTGATACTTTAAGAAATTGTGTTTACATGTGAATTTATAAAACACTAATGAAATGTTTTCGAAATGTCGTATAATGATGTATTACCAAAGCCATATTTTCATGTATTGACACATTTTTACATGGTATTTATGATGCTTATAGTCAACTTGGATGACAATAATGTATCAGAACAGAAAATTCTTCAAAAATTGATGCATAATTTGAGAAAAATGATGCAAATGCTATAAAATATCTCGATAGATTAAAAGTGAAAAATGCTATACATGTATTTTCTGAGAAATCTAAGTAAAAGAAACAAGTAAAAAGTCTTAAAAGTTATTGAGAATAAGCTAATATTTAAAAAAATAGTGTAAATACAGATTGTAATTCATAATTTTTTTTGATGAAGTGACAGTTTATAATAAAAATGCAATTATCTCAAAACGGTTTTTTTAAAAATGCGTGTACCTTTTTCTCAGAAACCTATTTAACGGAAGCACTTGCAATCTTCACTAAATATTACTTATATCTAACTATATAAAGTGCACAGAACTGTTTTTTAATATTCCCATAATATTTTTGTAAAAGTCAGTTATCGTGGAAAAAAATGACAGTTTTCAAAAAATTCATAGTGATACTGTTGCGATGAATGTTTTTGAAAAAACTAAACAATATGTTTAAAAAAGCTTCCGTACATTTTAAATAAAAAGTCTAATTAATATACAGAAAAAATTTTAAGTCTTTACATTTAATAGTTTCTGAGAAAAATGTACTTAAAAATGCTCAATTTAACATTAGCGGGATAGGAGGTACCGACTTACCTTAAATTTTATTTATTTCAACCAATCTCCACCGGGAGCCAAAGCGTGATT
>BMAO01018986.1:0-28635 GCA_019973975.1 Trichonephila clavata
CTGAGCTAATGAAGTCGTTGTTTCGGTTACTGGCGACCGATGATGTTCATGAGACATAATAGTGTTACGCACACACGATAATACGCTGACACGTGCCATAATTTTTTTTTTTTTTTTATGAAAGGAGAGAGAGAGAATCTCACTGTTTAGTTAAGTAGAGCATCGGTTGTTCCGGATGCACTTTTAAAAATAATAAATCAAGGCTTCATAAGCAAAAAGCAATGCAAGAAACAAAAAATTGATAAGTTTTACGGTTAGTTTTAATCCTTTCTTTTTTTTTATTTACATTTTTAGTCACATTTAAACAATAGTTATTATAATCCCAATCTATATCTATACAAATAAATAAAATTGAAGTGTCTGTTTGTAATTTCAAATTAGCAGCTTTTTACTTAATGCACTAAAAGTATATACGGTACTCATAACAAAAAAACAATTTTTAAAATTTTTGTCTGTCTGTCTGTCTGTCTGTCTGTCTGTCTGTTTGTTCCGGCTAATCTCAGAAACGGCTGGTGCGATTTTAAAAATTCTTTCACTAATGGAAAGCTACATTAACGGGGAGTAACATAGGCTATATTTTATTCCCGTATTCTTACGGGAACGGAAACTATACGGGTGAACGTGAAACTGAATGCCAAGATGAACGCCAAATTGAACGCCAAGCTGAGCTAATGAAGTCGTTGTTTTGGTTACTGGCGACCGATGCTGTTCATGAGACATAATAGTGTTACGCGCACATGATAATACGCTGACACGTGCCATAATTTTTTTTTTTTTTTTTATGAAAGTGAAAGAGAGAATCTCACTGTTCAGTTAAGTAGAGCATCGGCTGTTCCGGATGCACTTTTAAAAATAATAAATCAAGGCTTCATAAGCAAAAAGCAATGCAAGAAACAAAAAATTGATAAGTTTTACGGTTAATTTTAATCCTTTCTTTTTTTTTTATTTACATTTTTAGTCACATTTAAACAATAGTTATTATAATCCCAATCTATATCTATACAAATAAATAAATTGAAGTGTCTGTTTGTAATTTCAAATTAGCAGCAATTGTTTGCGGGGGCGGGGGTTTAAGGGGCGTCAGAAATTCCGATTTTTAAGTTATTAGACGTACAGTCTTGAAACTTAGTAAGTAGATTCCTCTCATAGGGTAGAGATACGCTACAAAATGGGTTTCGTGAAAATTGCCCTCAAGTGGCGTTGCGGGACTTAAGGAGCGTTATAGATAATTATTTCCATTTTTAAACTATTAGACGCACATTCTTTATATTTGACAAGTAGATTTCTTTTATAGAGTAGAGATCAGCTATAAGAAGGTTTTGTGAAAACAGACCTCTAAATGGCGTTGCGGGGATTTAGTGGCGTACTAGATAAATATTTTCGTTTTTAAACTACTTCACCTCCCTGCTTGAAAATTGGTAGGAATGTTTCTTTCATGGAGTAAATATCCGCTACAAAGCAGGTTTGGGAAAAATTGACCTCAAGGGTGTTAAGGGCAGATATAAATAATTATTTCCATTTTTAAACTATTAGACGCACAGTTTGAAATTTGGTAAGCAGATTCCTCTCATAGGATAGAGATACACTAAAAAATGTGTTTTGTGAAAATCGACCCCTAGGCCGCGTTGCGGAGGTTCAAGGAGCGTCATTGATAATTTTTTTTGCATTTTTAATTTATTGGACGCACAGTCTTCAAATTTTGCTAAGCAGATTTCTTTCATAGTGTGCAATTCCCCTACAAAATTGGTTTTTGAAAACAGACCCAGAAGTGGCGTTGCGGGGGCTCAAGTGGCGTTATAGATAATTATCCCCATTTTTAAACTATTAGACGTACAGTCTTG
Organism: Trichonephila clavata; assembly: GCA_019973975.1. Taxonomy (NCBI): domain Eukaryota; kingdom Metazoa; phylum Arthropoda; class Arachnida; order Araneae; family Nephilidae; genus Trichonephila; species Trichonephila clavata. The sequence goes on from BMAO01018986.1 coordinate 1,842, forward strand.
AAATTTGATAAGCAGATTCCTTTCGTAAAGTAGAGAACCACTACAAAATGGGTTTCGCGAATATGAACTACCAAGTTTAATTTCGGGAGATTAAGAGGCGTAATTGATAAATATTTCCATTTTAAACTATTTGATCATCCTGCTTGAAAATTGGTAGGCATGTTCCTTTCATGGAATAGAGTTCCTCTAACAAAGAGTAAACCGAAAATTGACCCCCCAAGGAGGGTTGCGAGGGGTCAAGAGGAGTTACAGAAAAAAATTCCAGTTTTTAATTGTTAGACCCATATACTTGAAATTTGTTAAGCATGTTTCTTTTGTTGAATAGGGATCCACTAAGAATGTATTTTAAGCAAATCAAGTTCTGGGGGGTGCAGGGGTTACTGGGACGTATTGACAAAAAAATTACTTTTTTCGAGCTACAAGGACTATAATAATGAAATTTGGTTTGCATTTTTCTTTTGTTGAGTTGAAATCCGCTAAGAGGGTTATTTTCGAAAACGGCTCTCAACGGGATTACTGAGATATTGATAGTAAAACTTTTTTTTTTCTGTTAGATTAAGACTTGAAATTTGGCTTGCATGTTCAATTTACGGAGTAGAGATCCACCGAAAATTGGTTTTGCGGGAATCCACTTGGTTTTTGGGTTACGAAAGAGTCATCATCATTCTATGCTTCAATTTTAGAGATTTTTAGAAAACACAAATTAGATGAGTTCTGTCCCTTTTTTTTATCAACAGGCGACAGTTACAGGTATAAGTATATTTTTCAATACAATCGAATTCTTAATGCAGGACTTAGATATCAATAATTTATACATATATATAAGCAGTAAAAATTTATAAACATCATGAAATTCCCAGCGAAGCGGGCGGGTAACAGCTAGTATATATATATATATATATATAAATTTTTTTAATTTTTTTTTATTTATTTATTTATTTATTATTTTTTTTTATGTAATCTGTTTTGATGTTGAAAAGAATTTAATTTTTGAATGTACTACACTTTTGTTTTGAATTTTCAAACTTTTAAGGTTTTTTCATTCTATACAACCATTTCAAGGATCGGTGCATATTCTTTGATTTTTTATGGTTGTTTTATTATGCACTAAGATGTTTTTGCATTTTAACATTTTTATGTTATATCTTTCAGAATGCAATGGCGAATAGTTTAATTTTTTGAGGTATTAAAAAGAGAAATATTTTTTAATTTTTAATTTTTAAAAGAAAAGTTTTTTTAATTTTAAATTTTAAATTTTTTGTGAATTTGGATATTTCCATATTAGTTTACCAAGTTGCAATAGGAGGAAGTTGGCGCCATCAAACTAGTTTAACCCCACTTTTAAGTCCGAGGTTGCACTTGGATATTTTATAAATTTTATCTTATACAATTTTAATTTCGCTTGAAAACGTTGATATTCATTATTTTTATTCGCCATTGAAATTTTGAAACATGATGTTGTACTCTAGGTTTAATATGATTTGAATATTTGCTTGGTTATATTAGTGTGAGGTATTTTGGATATATTTAAATATATATATATGAAGGCTTAAAAATATTACTTAAAAGTGTTTTTGAGTTATTTTAACTAATTTTTGAAAAATATAAGATCGAAAATCTTTCCATCATAAGGTAGAGGGCTAATTGCATGCTTTCGATATTTTTTAAAGCATTAATATAACTTCGTTACTGTTTCATTGAATCTAACTTTTAACCATTGTGGATGAATTTTTGCCAACTTCTGTGGTGAAGTAAGATCTCTTGAAAAAAAAAATAGAACTCTAACTCAGTTGTTAATTATAAGTCATTTTTAACAAAATTACATTCATTGCTGACTTTTAAATATTTTTAAATCTATTTTTTTAAGAAGAGTCAAATTTTAATGCCCCATTTTATATTAAAAATAAAAGAAAAAAGGATGACTTTTCTATTTGAAAGAAATCAGTCTTTCTTGCTAAAGAAATAAAGAAAACAAAAATTATAATTCCTTGGATAAGTGTTTATTATCATCTCACTCCAAAGTAACGCAAGCATTATTAGACACGGGTTTTGTAATTCTGAACATCAGTCAAGTGCGGAGGACGACACCTGAGCCCGTATACACACTTTCGAAACTTCCACACCACGACAACTTGAGGAATTTGAGTCAAGGCAGAGAGATTTAACGAACATTAGTCCCTGAACACAGTGGGTTTTCAGTGGCATCAAGATTGGAATTCACGACTCGGCCCCACCACCACGAGTTCGTAGCCCTAACCACTAGGCTAAGACGGTGCTACTAGAGTTCTTAGGAAAAAATAGATATTTAAAATAGTATTTATTCTATACAGATATAGAAATCTAAGGTTATTACTGTAGAAGTCAATACACATTTTTTATGTATGTTAAAGACATACTTGTTTTTGGTTTCCCTTACATTTACATGCTTCTCTCCGCTTATCTTCACACAATATTATGCGCAAGTTTCTAGGGGATTCAATTTTTTTCAAGTTTATAGGAATCAAACATATTATCCATATTATGTTTTCAATTTATTTTTGTGAGAAACGCACGGAGCTTTCTTTCCCTTATCAATGTCATTAAAAAAAGCAATAGCCACAAGAAATCTGAATGATAGTATCAACTTGTGTGTATTTTCATTATCTCTCAAATAATTCTAGAATTGCTGTAATACTGTATGCTAGGCTATGAAACTTAAAATGACCAATATAATTTATAGATTATAATTTTTTGTGACCTATGAAACGCTAGGAGAGAAGGTACAAAAAAGGTACGGCTCAGTTACAATTTTAACTCATTAAGTGCTACCGGCGTATATCCGTTTGGTTCATCCGGTACTTTTTGTGCACCGGACGTATATATCCATTCTTCCGAGATATGATACTTTTCTTAACGGGGCTATCAGTAAGACTATTCCAAAAGCTTTGGAAAGCAGCAAAATGATCTTGACAGTATTTGCAAAAAGATTGACTTATTTTAGAGAAAAATTTGCTTATTTGTGCCTTTTCTTTCCCATCCCCCCAATGCACCGCATATGCACGTCTATGTGAAAAACGGTGGCAATGACCAACGAATTACGTAACTTTTAATCGGAATTCAAAGGGTAGAAAAGGCTTATGCTTATAAATAGAAGATTTTGTATGATAGCGCAATGGGGGGGGGGAGCTGAAAAACTTTACTTGTTTTCCCGTACTTGTTTTCCCGCTTGCCATAACCGATTTACTCGTGCGCTGATATTTTCTTCTTTCTATCTTTGATTTGCACACACACACACACATGTACTTTTAGTTCTTATAATGAAATTATTAGTGCAAGTATTTTAAAGAGATGCATTTTGCCTATGGTACAGATGGACTTTTCATCTGAAACTTTCTTTATAGTGAAGGCGGAAGTTTTTCATTGAAGCAGAAATTTAGATTCTTGAAAATATTCGATAAAAACAAGGAGTGACAAAGCAATGTGCAATTTCTTAATTGAGAAGAAATTAAAATGGAAATACAATACCTCTTTTAATACCTCTCTCCCAATTTTACCTCTGTCCCTATTGCAATGTAAGACTTAGTGTTACACCGTGCTTCAAATAGTGTGTGCATATATCCTGTGCAAAAAATCCTGAACCGTTTGAAAAAAAGTTTCGAATATGAATTTTTTTTTATGTATGAGATAAATTCTTTTAAGATAGATGAGACACATTCTTCATGTATACTTTCAAAGTATTCTTCAAAGTATACTTATGAAAAGCAGACGTTCAGGTTTTTTTGTGTTCCCCAATTATAATATAAGAAATCATGTAAAAATTTAAAAATTGAAAATTAAAGTATAATTCTTCCTTTTTCGCATTCCGTTAAGTATTATGCTTATTTATTTTCAATAAAAAATTTGAGTTATTTGGAAACACATTTTGTACAAAAAAATTGTCCGTTAAAGAGGTTGTGCAGTCTGTGTATATATCCATCTCACTCAACCTGTCCATTATTTGCCTCAGATATGTATCCCTCCTTCCGAAATACGCGATCCGTATCTTAATTTGATTATCAGTAAAACCATTCCGAAGGCTTTAGAATGCTAAGAAATTATCTTGACAGTGTTTACAAGGGATTGACTTTTTTCAGAGAAAACTTTATTCATTTACGCCTTCTCTTTCCCCTCCCTCATTATACCGCATACGTGTGCCTATGTGAAAAACAGAAACACTGGGGAGCGAATCGTGCAAATTTAATCGGCAGTCAAGAGGTAGAAAGTGTTTATGAATAAAAGTAGATTCTGTAAGACAGCGCAACAGTACTTAAAGGTAAATGTTATTACATTGTACGATAAAATGTATATTTATAACATTTTACAATACATTTTTCGATAAAATGTTTACATTTTACGATAAAATGTATATTTTCACAAAATGCGCGTAGATAATTTCTTTTATATTTATTTCTGCATTTCATTCATATCAAAACTGATTTTAACATTCAGACTTTTATTGTAAATGATGTGAAGAATTTGCAATTGAATTGGCAATTTTTGCTAAAATCTCTAGCTAAATTTATATTTCAAAATAAGAATCCTTTAGAATTTAGAACTTTTAGGAATTTACTAGGTTCAATAACTCTTTAAAAAAAATTTTGTATATTTTTCACCCTTACAGGAACAACGAAGACTTATTTTTTACTTTCACAACTCACAAACCTTGGAAATGATAAATGCACACATTATGATATCGTTAATAAAAATAGTATTTATAAACAATGAGACTTATAAGTTGAAGTTACGCTCGTTTTTTCAATGTATCACTCTGAATATGAAGGGATCTCCCCAAAGATCAGTTTCGGCCCTAATCTTTTAGAATATTTTTCTTATTGATCTTGTTTCAAAGGTGCGAATTTCTCCCACCTTTTGCATGATTGCTTTTGATGATATTCTATTCAACTCCCACGAAAAAGATTTCCCCACCCTTTTTCTTCGCACTCAAAGTTTCTTACATCTTTCCTCATATTGGTCAAAGCAATTTAAATGGAATTTAATCCTACAAAATCCAATGTAATCATTATTAAGATACGGAACGTTCTATTTTATACTAATCATGTTTTTGGCTGGTATTCCTCTAGCTTCCGCAAAAGAAATTATTTTAAGAGCCTTTTGGCAATACACTTTCTTGGAAAAAGAACGTAATTTATACTTCAAATAAATGCAAAAAACTAATGTAAAGATCAAGTCATATTACACTTACGGTATTCTCCAATGTCTCAAATACTCGTATCTCCAAGGAAAATGTTATACATTACATAAGACTTTAGAGTCTAGGATTTTACTCTTAACAGCATCTTCTTGAAGTTCCATCGGTGTATTCGGAAGTGAATTTTGTAGCAGCTCCTTTGCAGTTATTGTGTGGATCAGTTTTTTAAATTTCCAACTTTATTCCTATTGGTACTCTCCTCCAAAATATTGTAATTTCAAAGAAGAAACTTTTTTGTGTTAAGTATGTCTACTTAAAACCTCATTTTGATTTCCCATATTCTTCAGAGTAGAGTGCCTTCTATACAGTTAACTATTACCGTAAGTCTGCAAATGATTTTTCATTTATAAGAGATAATGATAGAATCAGAAATGAATCGTCTTGCTTTTGCATTTATATCTTTTCATAAATAATATTAAAATTTAACATCACATTTTAAGAATTCGCAAGGCGTGTACCATTTTTGTAGCCGAACTTTTGAACATTAAGTGTACTTTCAAATGGACCATGTGATCTGAAGACTAAAATTCTTTATATGTTCGGATTGTCTATCTTCCTTAGAAATCCTAAAAATATTTCTTCTTTTCATAATATATGCGTAAAAATTCAAAAGAACCTTAAAATTCTTTATAAGGAAAATATCTTTGTGTCTTTTGCTTTTGTTTGAAAGCAAACTGAAATATTCGGAAATGAAATTACTCTCTTTTTTGCTAAATCTGCATTTGCGCGAGAGGTATTATCTTTTTAGTTAGTATTTTCGAATTGTTGCACAATTTTCAGTTACTTTCCTAAATCTTTTTATAAGGAGAAAAAAAACAAAGAAAATATTTTCACTTTCTGGGGAATAACCTTTACATTCAAGCATGATTTTCTTTACTGACAAAGAAACCTTAATGAATCATTTCGCAAAGACTTTTTAATAGTCATTTCCCCTCCACACACACACACAATCAAATTCAACGTGTCAGACATCTTATTCTATTTTTATTCACAAACAAAACGAAGGAAGAAAATGCCTGAAAGTCAAGCTGCACGCTCTTAAAATCAACTAGCCTCCAAATTTTTTCCTATTTGTCTCCAATGAAGCTGCGTTCACGTTATTTAGAAACTTTATTGGTTTAGTTTTTGTATCTTGTTCTTAGTCATTTGTCATTTCTTTTTCTTTCTGTACAATTCGTGTGACACTAAAGGTGCTCGTCAATTAAAAAGAAGATCTGACTAAATAGAAGCTAATGCAGGGTAAAGCGGACAATTTTGAGAGAAAGAATATGCATTGCTGTACATATTTAGTTATTAATATAAGGTAATTCATAGTTTCCTCCGAGGTTTCGGAGCACTGTAGTTAGTAGAAAGGCTAATATAACAAAAAAGAAGATATGATGGAAATAAAAAAATCAAGTTTTATTTACATATTTTACAAGTTGTATGAACTTTATATCACAGGGCCCATACATCAGTGTGATAAGCTTCTCCATTTGATACCACTTTATTGATATCACGTGTTATTCCTTTCTTGTTATCCAAAAACGTGGTCTTTTACACAAGGCTTGGGCTTTTGTACCCCCTTTGCACGTGATGTAGCTGAACTGCATGAAAAGATAGCACATAATGTCAATAGCATTGATAATACCATATTGACTAAATGGAGGCAGGAACTGGCCTATCGCATTGATCCATGTCGTATGATGAAGGGCTGACATAGTAAAGAACACTTCTAAAATACTGATGGAGGACAAAATAATACGAACATCTGTGAAATAATGGAAAATGTTTATTAATAGGGAGCTGGACCAATCTTTGACTGAAGTGCAGATTTAATGAGACGTGGGATAGATATATAAATGTCATGGGTAATATTTAAAGGAATGTTAAGCCATTTCCCTTGCAGAACGGTCTCCAATTCCGAAAGGCTTTTGAGGGGGAAATCGGGAACGAAGTTTGGATTCCAAATACTCCCATAAAAGTTCAATAATATTCAAGTCTGGAGAGTGAGGGGACCAGGCAAGATGTTCAACTTCAAAGTCATGCTTTTCTAAACACGCTTGAACACACCTGGCAGTTTGAATAGGGGCGTTGTTGTCTTGAAAAAGCTGTCGCTCTTCAGGGAATGCAGTTTGGACAAAAAGATGGACATGATCCCCTAGAATGCTTAGATAGTGATTGAAATTTGATTTTCTTATGCAGTCCGAACAAGTAGTCCGAAAACACGCCAAGATATCGTAGCCCATACCATAATGGAACCAACCCCACGCTTCACAGTCGGCAAGAGACATTCAGGATTAGACGCTACTCTGGACGTTCTCCAGATATAAACGCGTCCAGTCGTCTTAAACAGGGTGAATGACGATTCATCTGATTATATTACCTGTTGCCACTGCTGCGGAGACCAGCCTTTGTGATATCTGCACCATCGGCGTCGCTTGAAAGCATTAGTTGCTGTCAGCAAGGGTTTACGAATTGCCACTCTGCCATAAATCTTCACAACATGAAGTTTCTTTTTGGCAATTTTTGTTGAAACGTAGTCCTGAGATGACTGTTCATTTCGAATGTTATCTCGGATAATAATTGCTAGTGCTTTCGGGCTACTATGCGCTGCAAGACACGTCTATCCCTATCAGCAAGCTTTGAATTTAGGCCACTGTTGTGCTTTGAAGACGTCGTCTTACCCTCTTTCGTGTACGCTTTCATAACGACTGAAGCCGTACTCCTTGCAAACCTCCAAAAGGTTTGCTGCTTCCGCAACCAATGCTCCACTTAAACGTGCTCCAACAATCACTCCTTTTTGTTCCGACATTTCCACTTATAACAGACAGTTCGATAGACGCATGCAACGCAGATGACTGCTCTTGAGACACTGATACCTTCCTTTTCATGCTCACTAGGGGGCAGACTTCTGTTGAAGGTGGCGGGGCTGTACTGCAGGTGTGAAGCTAATCATACTTTTTCACAGGTGTTCGTATTATTTTGTCCTTCATCTGTATGTACCGTAAAATCCGGCGTATATCTCGCACCTATACTTTCAAGCTGCATTTATTAATTATGATGTATATTCGCCGAATAACGCGTAACCCGTTTTTTTTTTTACAAAAAAAACCTGACATGTACATATGTAGTACTCTTATGTTTTGAAGTCATTTATTCGGTATATTATCCCAGTCTTTTGAAGAAATAACTTCTAGAATTATATTTCTTTAAGTTCGTGAAGTAAGTAATATCTTTAAAAGGTTCGCCGCTCTGGTATAGTGGTTAGTGATACTGACTGCGATGCCGGAGGGCCTCGGTTCGAATCCCAGATAAGGCATGGATGTTTGTAAATGTATAGTTCCCCTTCATGGCGTGAGGGTACTCTAAATAGCCGTCGAGTCGCAAGTCCTCTCTTGAGGTTGGTGGAAGAGGAAGAGAGGTGGGAAGCCCCTTATCACTACAGGGTGCTTGCTCTCAAAATTGGGGTAGAAACAAGAAAATCGTACTGTCACCTGCATGGTGTTCAAAGCTAAGGTTAACCAAAAGCGTAAAAATCTTGCCCTTCACCGCGATGAATTTCGTAGATCTTGATCTGATGTCACGTGGCATAAATAACAACAACATATCTTTAAAATAAACAGTATTTCGATTTATGTAGAAGTATGATTTTCTCTATGCTTATATATTTATATTTTATTTTTAAAGCTATCATTTTTACACCCGGCGTATTACACGCACCTGTGAGCACGTGCTTGTTAAATCAGTGGGTCCGAAAGTCTTGTGGGTGGTCGCAGCAGAAACCACGGGTGCAGGGGGCTGGAGAATATTTCCCTCCCCTTCAGTTCCCTGCCTAAAATGTGGAAGTGAAGACAGATGGTGTCGCCATCTATCGTAAAGAAGTCCAACCTGTGTCTCGGGCTCTGGAAACTTTTGTTCCTTCTTTTTGGGAAGAACTCGGCAGCAACAACAACGCGCACCTGTAAATTTAGATCTTATTTTGGTGTTAAAAGTCCTCGTTATACGCCAAATTTTAATGTAAATAAAACTTGCTTTTTTTTGTATTCCTTTATGTGTTCTTTTTTTCTGTATTTGGCTTACGGCCATTTATTTATTTTTTACTTTGCACTCCGAAACCTTGTAGATGGAATTATGAATGTATGAATTAACCTATCTTTTTTTGGCATTTAAGTATTGTGAAGAAACTTTTTATTTAATCTTGGATGAACTATTTTTTTTTAAACAAAATCCTTATTCAGAAAATGTTTGATCAACTTATTGCTCAAATTTTTAAATTCAGGAAAGCGTTGAGCTCTAAGCAGATAGTAATCTGATGGAGCTATGTTTGGAATATAAGTTGGATGAGGTACAATATTGTTAATATCCTGCTGAATGAGATACTATCATGTTGAAGATTTACACCTGTTCTATCGAGTGCATGTCGTTTAATAAATATAAATCCTATTTAAATGCCTTAATTGTTGACAATACATATCTAGGATTATAGTTTGGCTTCAGCAGTTTAAAAGAAACCACCCTTTTACTATCCCACAAAATTCAAGTAAATTCTACTCTGGGTGCAAACCTGGTTAGGTAATTAGCACAGATTTTCTTAGGATTTTTATCATTAATTGTGTGAGTGTATAATTTTTTGCATTTAGGATTTACTTTACACATCCACTAAATTTTAGTTTTGTAAAAGTATGGATTTCAATAATTGTGACTAATCATGTGCAAACATTTATTTGTTATTGTGTAAAGGTTTTGAGTTGCAAGATCGCGTGGAAACAAAACTTCAGAGAAAGAAACTTTTTTGTCATTTTTAGATGATACACTACAGTTATTTATGCATAACAAAGTTTACCAGCTAGTTTGCTACTTGCTATTTGTGTATCTGCTTTTAACAATACTTTACAATCACAATGATTGACCGTCATTGATTGAACACTAGTCCATTCATCGTCACGACTACAATTATCTTCTCTGAACTTTTTCAGCAAATGTTGAACTAGGCTTTTTCTTACAGATTGTCGATAAATCAAGCAAATTTTTTACTTGATTCAAAAGCCTATTCATAAAACCTGATCCTGAAAGCATGAGATGGTAAATATATAACATATTATTTCTATCACTTCTTTCAAAAAAATTAAAAATATAGGTTTGAAGAAATGTACATCATTAATCTAAAACTTATTTTAAAATAGGGGTATCAAAATTGAATTCAGGCATTTATATCAAATTAAACTCAGGTAAGTTAAAATTCTTTTTTTTAATATTTATTAAAATTATAATAAACTTACTACTTTATTACTTTCACTTAATTTACTTTACTTACTTACTTTACTTTACTGAATTCTTTACTTTACTTTTTTTCTACTTTATTATTTTTTTAACTTTTTTTACATATCGATATTATTTAATATTTTATTCAGCATGAATTCTTTAACGAAATTCTGAAACTTTGCTGTGTAATATAATTACTGTCAACTTGTGAGAAAATGTAATTACTCCCAACAAGTATAACTTATTAAGGAATTTGTTGTAGATACGTAAGTAAAATTGAGTTAACGTTTTTTCGTAGTTGTTTTAGTATAATAATTTGGGAGTTTACTGCTCGCATATTCCAAAAATTGGAAAGTAAATTACATGTATATACGTTAATACAATATAAAGTGAGTGAAGGGAAGTTAATAATACGAAAGCAAAGTAGTGTTTATAAAAACAAAAATGCAAATAATTTAAAACCATTTCAGCATTTTCAATGTCAGATATAAAAATCTTAAAGAACCTTTAGAAAAATTATTGTACTTTTCCCCATTGCCAAACTTAAAAAAAGAAAAACGTTTCAATTTATTTTATGTAGATATTTCTTAGCTCAAAATATTGAGCATTTTGATCTAAATTACTTTATTTGTGTTTTCGTATAAAAAGAGACTATACGCGAATCGATAAGCAAAATGAAAGAATTAATTGTTCTTATTTCAACCCTATTAGAACATTAAAAGCAATTTTTCACTGCCATAATACATTTTTCTTCATTGAATATGACTTCAAGTATAAATTGGGACATATAATAAATAAACTTCTTATATATTAGATATAATTTTTCAATTTTTCTTCTGGCATCAATGTAAAAAAATTAGAGGCTTAATTTCAGTATAATAGAATATTTTTATGTAGTAAAAAATCAAAAAGATCCGCAAAGAGAAAAATAAATAAAACTTTGTACATTTGATGTAATTAAAAAATACTTAATTTATTTCGAGAAAACAACACTTTGTATTTAAAATTGCTTTTTGCATTTTACCCTTGCAATTTTTTTATATGAGTTCTTTTAATAGAGATAGCTCACTTAATTAATGCTATTATTGTTTCTTAAAACATGATGATTTTTTAAGACAAAATTTCTATTAAAATTACATAAAAGACGCATTCATTTAATACAAAATTAATGATTGCTTTGGATTTAATATTTACATTTCTGAAAATTATGTAAATTATTTATGGCCTCTTAAAAATATTACTGGTTTTGTAATCGTGTGGTATTATGTGAAAAATCCGAAATTTCTATTCCAAATCAGATAATTTTTCCATTGCATGCTCTACAATTGTATTTTAACTTCAGAATTTTTTTTTAAAATTATGCTTACATGTAGACATTATACACAAAGTGCACTTCTCACTTTACTAAGAATTTTAATAGATTTCATTAACTTCTTAAAATATTTAACATTATAATCACTTGAGTGGAAAATAAGAAAAGACGAAATCAAATATGACTGTTAATAGGGTATGGTAAAGCCTTTCGCGCCCATTTTCCAGCATTTTCAATTTTAAAAAAGAAAATAATTTAGAATTCCAAACACGAAGTCAATTTCAGGAAAACGTTGGGAAAAGTTCGTTCCTTTAATCAAAAAATCTTATTGAAAGCAGAATTCGATTGGAATGATTTCCAATGATATGCGATATCACTTTACTTTGGCCCAATACTTGAAACTCTGATCAAATACAATTATTAAATGAAATCCTAAGCCTTTAACATCCGCCACTGATAAATTCGGTCAAGTACTTCAGTAACACTTAAAATATATTTTGAGTTATTTTTGGGCATGCATCAAATGTATGAATCTCTTAAATGGTATTTTGTTTTTTAACAATGCTTCAAAAAAGGCACATTTTTTATTCTACATAACTAAACACTATACTAATTTTCAATTTTCTTACAAAAAATGGCGGTTGAAAAGCATTTCAACACCATAGGCAAGTTGCATCAATTTTCAAAGCAATAGCACTAAATAATACACCATAAGAATTAAAAATGCTCTCAAATCAAGTTAGAAAGAAAATATCATTGCACGTTAACTGTACGGGAAAACCGGCTGCGGCCAACTTTCTGTATCTCGTACACTGTACTGGCAAACCATTTAAGAGGTTAAATAGTTTTTTAAACTGACCACCTAAAATGACATATTCTAAAGGGGAAAATTACAATTCACATGAAATCATATTGTTACGAGTTTTGAAATGCTAAAGCTTAATATTATCTTAAAATAGTGTAAATAGTTTAAATCTGCATGCTTAATCTTAATATTACTTTCTGTTCCATTTATTTTATTATTAAAAACTGTAATATTCACCAGCAACGCCCTCCCTATCATTATAATGTCATTTAAATTATAAAATATTGGTGATATATTGTCAAGTTGGCCTCATTTTTGGCGACTTGATGGCCATGTTGGCGACCATTTTTGGCGATTTAATAACAACATGAATGCTTCCTGAAATTAATGGAAAGGTCTGTAACAGTGGTCTTCAAACTTTTTTCGACTTAGCACACTATTTTATGTTTTGGGGAACCACTCGCAACGGAAGAATATATCTTAAAATATTATTTAAAGTAGACTACAACATGTTACAGGTATTTTATGCGAAGACACTTAAAAAAATATATTGTATTTTTTATTGAAAATTTTAACGTGTAATTTTAGTATAATTTATTCATTATAATAATATTAATCTATGCTCCACTTACCCCTTCATTATATTTAGTGAAATATGTGCTCTCATTTTTTTTTACAAAAACTATCGAAGTCTAGCCTATTGAAATTTTCTACAATCTCATTTCATTTCTGCGCTTCATTCATTTTTAAATTTTTTTTTGTATCCGTTGAGAAATATTTCCCCCTTAAATACATAGTTCCAGATGGCGTTTATAACTATGTGAGAAATCCAATGTATTTCGCAAGAATTTGTAACTTATAATTAAATCAATGCTTCTCAAACTTTCAGTAATTGCGACCCAATTTTTAATCATAATATTTTCATCGCCTTCCCATACAATAGCAATGTGTTGAATGCAATAATAATGTACTTTGTTGCTAAAGCTACAATACAACATCAATTTTAAACCGTACAAATTATTAGGATAAGCATTAAATTTTGTTCTTGTTACTTTTAGTTATCAAATACTTTAAGTAAGTTATACTTTTAAGTAATACGATATGTATTATGTTACTGTTCCTTTCTAATTTTTAAATTCTAACAGATTGCCATAAACATACCAAGGTGTTTTTTATTTTTCATTGTGTCAGAATGTATATTTTTTGTTTCACTTCCTTCCAGTAAATTAATAAAAATTTTTAAATAATCTTTTATTTTCAACTTTTCCATTTCCTCCCTCATCGTAGAATTATCACACTCCTCTATCCTCATAGTTTGAGAATCACTGAATTAAGGAGTTGTTCTTGATTAAATTTAGATTTTAATATCGAATCAGTTGAAATGTGGATAAGTAGTTCTCTCTTTTTCAATATAGATGTTTGCTTTCCTCTCCATTTTAAAAAGGTACATTTTCCATTAGAAAACTATTTAGTTGTGCAAAACATAATACTAACGAGTATAAAATTATTTGATGGAACCGGGGACAGCAAACAATTGAATATTCACTATCTAGTAGGTGGTACATATAACAGAAAAAAACACGTTGTAGTATTTCCTTTTATTACGTTAAAATAAAAGTTTCAAAAAATTACAAAATAATATGTATAAATATAATTTTAAGTATTAAGGACTGGGATAAGCTTTAGATACTTGGAGTTATATAAACTTCATATAGAACGTGAATCTATTTTGCATATATATTTCTTTTCGACTATAATTTTCTTTTTCGATTTTTTTATTTTGACTCATGGTATGCCCTTGGTATGCCTCGTGGAATCCCAGAGTTCCGTGGAACACAGTTTGAAGACCACTGGTCTATAACATCATGACCTATGACGTAAGAGGAGTTTTCGAGAAAGCACTGGAAGATAGCCGCTCAAAAAAAAGGTTCCTTGCTAAAACTGGGTTAGTATTACTTCAGCTGTTGAAGTTTTCACTTGCATGGACCGAAAGGTTGCGTGGGATAATTCGTAATATTATGTACCTGCATTTTGGACACTGTTATTGGTGTGTGTGTGCCTGAGCTCTGTAGAATATGTGAATACCTTCCGAAAATTATTGCGCAAATTCTACTGTTGTATTCTGTATTTTAAAAATTGTTTTCAACAATAAATTGCATCACTCTTGAAGAACTGCTTTGCTCGTTAGAATAAAGTCCCCGAGCTGCGATCTATGTAGCAATATTTTTCAATTTTAAGATCAAAACCTTTTTATTGATGCAAGATATTTATGTGTTAAGCATGTAGTTAAATAGGTGATAATTAGTGTTCACTTTTTTGTTCATAAAAAATTCACAAATGTAAATTTTAAGATAAAAAAGCAGTTTTAGTAAATTAAAATCGAACTTGAAATGGATTCCTACGAAGATATTATAATTTTGAATAAGGTATTATGTATAAGCAATTAAAATGGAATTTTACAAAAATATGTTGTGTTGAGCAATTTGTAGACTAAATATATTTTAATAGCAATTACATGTTTACTTTAACTTTTTCCATATTTAAATGAGACAAATTGCTCTTTCAAATTATTTTTCATCTTCTAATGTTATATTGTCACTATAGACACAGCAATTTTGTAAATTTTATATGTTTTTCTAATCTAAAATCAATTGAAAATCTATTTTTACTGAAAAAAAAATTAATTCATTGATAGATAGGCAGAAAAAAAAATCAAGAAATCAAAATAAATTAGTTAACTAAACTCTGTAGCATATTTATCAAACCATTGTCTTATCGATGTAAAAAGAAATCACAAGTTGCGTATTTCTAGTACAAAAAATTGCTAATTAGTTCTTTCATTAATTAATCTTTTCCTAAGATCACATTTTGAAGAAACGTGAAAGATACTGGCATGGGCCTTGTACAGTGCTTCTCAAACTTTCACTATTGGCGACCCAATTTTCAATCATAATTCTTATGGCACCCCCTTATACAATAATAATGTATTGAATGCAATAATAATGAACTTGACGCTAATGCTACAATACGAGCAATTATAAACCGTACAAATCAACAAGATAAGTATTAAATTTTGTATATATGCTACTTTTAAATAATATATATTTTAAGCAAATTACTTTCAAGTAATAGGATAATTATTATGTTATTTTTTTTTTTTTTTTACTTTCGCTAATATTAAATTGGAGCAGATTGTGTGTGCAAAACGATATTTAAATAAAGATATATTTCTTCCATCATTCATTTTCAAAAGTAGAAACGTCATTAGAAAAATAGTCTTTGGTCTATGTTGCTCTCTATCTTATCCATCACATCTAGCATTCTCGCTAACATCTGAGTGGGCAACTTATCGGATGTCTGCGCAAAACACGAAAAAATGCTGTACCTCGAATAATTCAAATTCGACTTGGTCGAGTCAATACTTCTATAGCTACCGAATCTACCTAGAATTTGTGCTTTAGTTGTAATTCACGGTTTTTAGTGTTTACGGCAGTAGATTAACAAAAACATGGATACATTTTTAAGACGTAAGCGAACATTCGATAATAATAAAGCATCATCAAGTGCACAGACGAGCAACGTTCCGAAAATTAAATCAAGTAAGTATTCAAGAATATTCAAATTTTCGATTTACCACTACTAATGGAGAAGAAAAGCCCCTGTGTGTCTTATTTGTTCAAAAATATATTGGTAGCAGACAGTATGAGACCTAATAAACTTAAAAGACCTTTGAAAACGCTTCTTGGTGAGTACATTAACAAGCGTGAGTTCATTGAATTAAAATTAAAATCATATGAAAAACAAAAGCATTTAAAAAAAAACGTTGTCAGTGAATGACAAAGCTTTACTTACTTCTTACAAAGTATCAAACAAAATACCAGACATAAAAGCCTCACACTTTTTGCGAAGAGAGCGTGTTTTGCCGGACGCAATTGAGATCGTAGAAACCATGTTTGGAGACAATTTTGGCAACTCGGACTGCAACTCTGGCAAAATCAACTGTAATTTTAAGCCTCACAGAAGTAGAATTAATGTTAAATAATGAAAAAGAATGTAAAATTCCGATGAAGACTAATTGTGTTATTTTCAATTTTCAAAGCGAGAAGTCTTGAAAATGTTTTAATGCAGGAGCAGGCGCGCACTCGATACTAACGTTAATTGTCGCGCGGGGTGACTGAGTCATCCCAATCCTCTTTTTTTATAATTACTTTTACTGTACGCGATAAAAATCACAATTCAAGTGAGTAATTTAATTAAGAAAAAGCTTACTTACCTACTTTCAAAGACTTTTCAAGTTTTGTTTGATAATTTGGCGAAAAATCCAGTAAAACTTAATTTAAAAGTGCGAGACATAAATAAAGGACAGAAATCACAGTCACTTTTCGCTACGGCTAAAGGATTGTCATTTTCAGGCATTTTCAAAGAAACGTTTGCCACTCCGAAAAATGAGGGAGATATGTGACAAATACATTTTAGTTCCTCTGAAGACTGTCATATAGGAGGATACTGTCAAGGTCATTGGTAACAAATAAACAGTTTTTTCGGAATTAATGATTTCTTGAGCCTGGGATTACTTGGCGCTTCACGCGACCACTCCCGGGTCGAAAGCGTATTCAATGGATGTCAGTTTTAAAAAAGAATTGTGCAAAATGTTTTTCATAATGCTTTATATGTTTCAAAATGCTCGTAAAAATAAATCTCCTAAATAATCCTTCAATCCTTTGTGCTTTTCGGAATATCATAAAACTCTTTTACATGGAATAAAGCGCAACAGAAATACATTATTTACAGCCTCCCTAAATGACAGTGATGAATTTCTTACCTTCCCACACTTTATCTCTGGGCCTGGATTTTGTTTCTCTCTGAAACAGTAGTATTTTAGGTTTAAAAAGAAAACGTAATGAAAAATCTCTCATCGTGCGACTATAGCACAAATCAAACAAAGTGGTTTTTTTTATTTGTTATAGGATTAAGATAGCTTGAAGTGGAGATCACGTAGAATTGCCAGATGATATACATAAATTATATCAGTGTAAATGTGTATTTTTTATTATGTTAGAAAATATTTTGATTTAATTCATTCCAGTAAATTAATTTTTTGAAAGTTTTATTTTCGATATGTTCGAGCCCTCCTTGTAGGGTTATCACGCCCCCTAGGGGGGCGCGCCCCACGGTTTGAGAAACGCTGGTCTTGTAGATTTTTGCCGCTGTCAAGTGACGAGGTTGATACCTGGACTGTTATACACGCCCACGTTCCAAATTTCCACAAAATGCCAGTGTGAGAATTATTAATTATGTATTGAATACTGTATAAATAAGTATTTGTGAATATCTTTTAAAAATTCATCGGCTATATATCCAATATCCTTTTATAAGTGATGTTGTTTTGGGGGAATATATAAACGAAAACAATAACTGAGTAATCATTAAAACAAATTAGAATGTTTTTCATGAAACTATATTACCTTTATTTTTCCTGCAAATTAAAAAATTATTATATTTACCTGAGACTTTTTCGTGCTTAAGGTCAATTGGCATATAAAAGTCAATTTCTGCCAATACTAAAGTTTCTTACTCTGAATCAAAATAAAGTACGCATGCAGCGAGCCATTCTTCCCCAAGTCGCAAACAACAAAGAACAGAAATAAAAACCGTTAACAAGTATCTCAAATGGTTATATTTATTAGAGTTATAAGTAAAATGAATTAAATTTTTAATTCAGACACTTTTAGACGGCTGGAATTACATTTCAAAAGATTGAATAAAAATATAAAGTCATTTAAAATAATTTTTTCAAATAAAATATGGAATCATTCAACTGCAGAAAACTGATTTAAGGATGCATTTATTCCGCTGAGAAATTCTGGTTCCTATTTTATTCAAACTGTGCATGAAGTTTAAGTTGAATTTCAGATATAAATTTTGATTCGTATCACCAACTGCATATTTCTTTTTTTTTTATTGCGAAAAACAGTTTATGTACACTTATAAACTTAAACAGAGTATTCCGATAACAATCATGATGTGTTCCCTTTCTCTTCTTTTTAACATAAAAAAGCTATTGAGAAACGCTAGTAGCTGCAGTTTTTCTGATGTATTCTTTTTTCACGTTCTTAATAATTTCTTAGATATTTTAAAGTTTAAGAGCTACTTTCATTCGCCATCTCAGAAAATCTATCCAACAGTGCCTTTCAACGAAATAAGGGAAACGTGATGATGAAGGAACTGATAAGATTATTGCTTTGATATGGGGAATTTTATTTACAGTAGCTTTCTTTATAAAAAGTTTTGCAAAGGGACGTGTAAGATTGAAATATCAACCGAAATTATTACATCACAAAAGCGTATCTCAATTATAAATTAATACATACGTGTGTATTAATTATGTAAATAATGGAAATGAATACTAATATTTAAGACAGTCTGTTGATATTGGGAATTTAATTTTCAGTAGCTTTCATTATAAGAAGATCTACAAAGGATCTACATATTGAAATATCAACCGAAAGTTTTGCACAATAAAAATGTATCTCAATTCTGAATTAATACATATGTGTTTATTAACTCGGTAAACATTGAACATGAGTAGTAATTATTAATATATTTTGCATAGTTAAAATAATTTAGTTAAAAAATAATTAAGCAATGAAATTTATATTTACAGCTGAGAACATTTAAATTAGCAGTTGAAAAGATTAAAGAAAATATCGGTGCCATGGTTAATAATTTTCTAATGCGCTGTTTCTTATTTCAGATATAAATTGTTCTGAATCATTTGATAATGTTCGCAAAAAATAGTAGTTATAACTACTGTTTCAAATAAGAAGTAAAATAAACAAGTAATATATTTTTTTAAAATTCAATTCCTACTTAGGTCAATAAGGAAAAAATTTGTTTTAGTTACTTCTTATTAAATAGTTATAATTAATATATATATATACGACAGAATCACAGTATTAAGAGACAAAATAAAAAGCAATTTTCTTATTTTTCTTTCCATATATGTTTTGAACTATCTATCTTTTTTTGTTATTTACTCATTAATTTAATTGTTCGTATAAAATAGTATAGTAAAAAATAAATCACATTCTCAGGTGGGATTCGAACCTACGATCTTTAGATTAGAAAGAAATTCAACTCCCTATTCATTGCACTACAGGAAACAACAAATATGTTTCCTTTTTATACATGCTGTTGGACTATTATTTTGTTACCATTTATTAATTTCTTAATTTAATTAATGAATTAATATTTGAAAAAACTTTTAACATCAAGTGCCATCCACCACAAGTTTAAAAAAATGTATTTGAACTTGGATGTATAAATAAAAATACTGACGAGTGAAATTTTGAATAATATATATATATATATACATATATATAATATGTATATATATATATATGTATATATATATATATATATATATATATATATATATATATATATATGTAATACGACGATGTTGTAATGATGGATTTAGTAAAGGAGGACGACTTTTGGCGAAGATCTTGATAGCGTGGCCGGTGTTGGTATTTCCTTATATGGTTGATGTTGCATTTTCATTACTATGGAAGAGGCAGTCTCTTGGAAAAGCTATTCTTCTTTATTAAACACTGAACATGAAGACACACAGATAGACGGAATCACAACGAAACATACAATACACAAACACTAGCTGCAGCCGACTACATGATGACAAGAAGAGAAGAAGCGAAAGAGAGAGCGTCTCCAGGAATTTCGGTATTTATATTCGCCTTAAATCACGTGATCTGTGTGGATGATGTAGTTTAAAATTCTCTCGTTAGGCGGCTGGTTAACTTATTACTAAAACGTTGGTCCCGAAGGATGGACCAAAGGTAATTAAAAGTTATTAAGAATAATTAATGGGGATTATTACATATATATATATATATATGTGTGTGTATATATATATGTATATATATATGTATACAGATATATATGTATATATATATATAAAGGGGAGAGCGAACTAATAGTAAGAATTGAAAAATTTCTTTTCTTCTAAATAAGTTAGCTTTAGTTAATATTTAAAGCAAATCTGATCAATAATCAATTCTTAAAAATTGTTTTAAAACTGTTGTTGGAAGAAGCAATAGTTACCAACCTTTTAAACAGTATTCGATAATTTATAAATAAACTTATTTAAGATAAAATCAAAAATTTCACATTTAAATTTTTTTTAAATATGTCTTTAAGAACACTTAACTAAATTTTATATTTCAATACACATTTGAAGGTTTCTTTTATATATGCGCAGTAATTATTTTAACGGAAGATGTTATTAATTTGTTACTAATTTTGAGGGATAAAGCAATTGGAATATTGTACTTTTTTCAGAATCTTTTGTATAAAATTAACAATACTGACTTCAGAAAACGTTACTTAAAAAAAATCTGTTGTTGGAAAATGTAATTTGCTTAAATTGGATATAATAATGACATCCATAAAAATAAGAATATTGAATAAGATTAATTTATTTTTTCAATTCCATCTGATGTAAAAGATTTTACCTTCTACTGTAAGTTTTATTTTTATTGTTGTAAGTGTGCACAAGAGAAAAGTAGGATGCAATTCAGGTATAACCTGATTGCTTGACTGAGTTTCAAAACTACGAAGTTCATCGCCGATAGCACTCGTATGTGACTTTCAAATATGAAATATACAAACAAATAATTAATAATTTTTTTATTGTTTTTAATATTTTATTATTTCTGCTTTTAAAAATTTTCATGGAGCATTTATTCATTCTTCTCGTATTAAAGCTTTATAATGTCTCTTGTTTTTAAAAATGAACTTATGCTTCTTAAATACTACAGTAAGGTATCCGAATACATACGACAACATTTTTAAAAAAAACGGAGATATTGAAATTTTTGTTGTTGTTGTTTTTAGATTTTTTTCGTGTATTTTAAGAAAAATATGCTAAAATTAAGAAGGGAAAGAGAAATTTATATAACTAAAATGGGAAAAAATTGTAAAAAATTTACAAAACTAACTTAGACGCGGAACCAAAAGTTTATGAACAAATTTTCAAATTTTAATTCTGATGTGTTGCTGTGTAACTCAGTTTGGATATGACCTTCAGGATAAGAGGTATTTTAATTTTTACAAAAAACTAGAGCACTTTATCTTAGTTGTTATATGAAATTGCTTAAAATAACAGTGGATTATATTCACATAAGGGACTGAAAATTTTGTAATAAAACAGTGATTGATGAATGTTGAGGTTAAAACACTTCTACTGTTATACAGAATATATACAAAAATTTCAATTAATTATTTTCAAAGCTTTTTCAGCAATCGCTATCCCCGTTTGAGCATTTTCAAAAAAAAAATCGAATAAAACGCGTTTTTGAAGTATGACAGCTTGCTTAAAGTAACGTGACCTGCATTTACTAAAATACTTGTAGTTTTTGTTCTAGTCAACAGTAATAATAAACTTGTGTTTTTATGAAGCTAATAAGATGGTATATAAATGAAAAATATAAAAAAATTGTCAATTTTTCCAAAATTTACAATTTTTAGTTTAGTTGGTTACCCCTTAAACACTATATATTCTTCATATAAAATTATTTAGAAATTGAAAAAATATAATAAGATGCGGGAGCGTATAGCTACAGCCGTGCAGAAGTATCAATGATACGGGGCTCACAAGCTGCAGGGGCCCCAACATAAGTTAGCAAAAAATAGTGAAATTTTAAAGGGGCCCCAAGAAATTTTTTGATACAGAACTACTACGCCAGCGATAAGATGATAATAATTTTACAAATAACTAAGCAAGTATATAATAATTTTGTGAGCTATATGTGAAATTCAGCTTATTGAAATCAGTTTCTACATTTTAAAATCCACTAATTGTTGAGAAATGCTCGGGAACTTTCTAAATAGGTTGAACTTTTTTGGCTTCTTCAAATGAACCCATACAATTTATGGCTAACTTAAGTTTTGCGATTGCTTACTAACGTGGTCTAGTATTATCCAATCATTCAAGAAGCCCATAGAAGCAAATTCATTTTAAAATTAAATGGTGCATGTATTGTAAGTTAAGTATTTTTTAATATGAGAAAATGAATTAGAAGGAGGGAACCTA
This sequence comes from Trichonephila clavata, assembly GCA_019973975.1. NCBI lineage: Eukaryota > Metazoa > Arthropoda > Arachnida > Araneae > Nephilidae > Trichonephila > Trichonephila clavata. Next base: position 24,541 of record BMAO01018986.1, read on the forward strand.
TAAAAATGGCGGTACAATTTACTTCCATTGTATCGTATTAAAATGTAATAAAATCTTAAGTGCCATTTAAAATTTTTGGTGCTTTTCCGTTTCACCAGTGTAAGCCATAAAGTCGCCAAAAGTTATTCAACCGAAGCCAAACAGAATATCCGCGCTGGTAACTTTTTAACACCCCATTTTTAAAGCAAGTAGCAGTCTTTTCTTTTCACTAACGTCTTTTTCATCAAATTTAGATGAAAAACCAATGACAACAAACAGAAAAACTTTTTCTATGAGTATTTTGTGTGTTGTTGCCATTAAAGCCTCTTGACGTGATTTGTGCGGCAAAACGGAAAAAAGTACCTTCTTATTAATTACAAAATATTTACTAATGTTTGATAAATACAGTTTCATCTCATAAATTGAAGTTTTCTGATTTAAAGACTCTGATGTTGCATTAACTGGGGAAAAATTGATCTAATATATATATATATATATATATATATATATTTAAATGATTCTAGAAGAAACTTTGATACTGAGTTATTAAAGTATTTTTAACCTATCAGTGAGCAAAATATATTTAAATACAATTTTAATAAAAATGTTGACAGTTATCTCAGCACCATAAATTAATCCTTTGAACACTTTAAGCAGTATTTAGTTCCTTGAATAATTTTTATTTAACTTAAAAAATTTCTTAACTAAACATTCCAAACTCTGAAAATGTTATTAGTCTTGATTATTTATCATGAATACAAGTAACCAATTTGTTGTTTTCAGAAAGAAAACTCTTCTTTCATGCAACGGAATGCAAATAGTTTACCAACTAAACTTTCGTTCTGCTCTAAATATAGACATCAAAGGCAGAAGAGTAAGAAACATTTTCTACTTTCTTTCCCATAGCAAAATTACTTATATTTGACTAACGATCAGTGTTAGAAAAGCAGCATTCCGGACAGGAAAGTATTAAAGCCTCGGCATTAAGGAAGTTTTCTGAAATAAAGCTGGTATTTTTCAAAGTTGTTTCAAGGTCGAAAACGTTATAAGTACATATTGGGCAGCAACATTAAATGACGCAGCAGAAAAACTATAAGTTATAAGTAAGAATTGTTTGTATAATTTCTTTATATGTTCAATATTTTTTTATCTATTTTAACGAAGAACAAGCATATTGCCATGGTCGAAATTGATCAAAAAGAGCAATTATTTTAAGTCAATTTTAAAAAACGCTTATGATTCACTCTCCTAAATAGTTTTTATTTCCGGAGAGACCTTGAAAATTTTTAAAAATATTATCTGAAATGAAAAAAAATGCTTGCAAAATACTTTCGTGTATTTTTTATTTTAATATCAATAAAAGTAATTGAACCACATGCGTAGCAAATGGTAGTAATTTTTCAATGCAAATAGTTTTGAAAAAATCAGGAAAATGAAGCCTTTCAACATTCTTACATTTTAAAGTATTAAAAGATAAATAAAAACAAGTAATATAAAAAATTAAGTCAATTCCTACTTAGGGCAACCAAACACAATTTCATTTTAGTTACTTTTAATTAAATATTACAATTAATATAATGTATATACATATGACAGAATCGTAATGTAAGTAAAAGTAAAAAAATTGTCAACTTTTGGCAAAATTCACAATTTTAGGGTAGTCCGATACCTTAATAAAATATTGGATCAATTAATTTTAATATTTTCACATAATTCAATAGCTACAAATATAAAAATGTAAGATATTTCCTTTAATTAAAATTTAACCAGATGTACAGGAAATATTGTAATATATTTTTTATTTATACAGCTGTGTTAAAAATAGGGGAGAAGCCGAAAAAAGTCTACTATTATTGGTAAAATTTTTCCCCTTAAATTTTATGCATTTTTTTTTTCTAGTTTCAAAAAGAAGATTAATTTGAAATTCTGAACACGAATTTCATTTTCTCAGAAAAGTTAGAGAAAGTTCTTTTCATTCATCAAGATAACTTACTGATAGAAATAGAAAAAATTCAAAAGAAGTGATTCCGAATGACATGAATCCCTCTGCTTTACACCTGTACTTCAAATGCAAAACAAATAAGATTATTAAGGAATCCGACTACCTAAAATTGTGAATTTTGCCAAAAATTGACAAATTTTTTTTATGATTTTATTTTATAGGCCATCCTATTAGCTTTATAAAAATACCAAGTTTTTAATTTTCTGTTCACTAGAACAAAATCTACAAGTGTTTTAGTAAAAGCAGGTGCCATTACTTTAAGCAAGATGTCACACTTTAAAACGCGTTTTACTCGAAATGTGATTTTTTGAAAATAATCAAACCGGTCAGCGATTGCTCAAAAAGTTTTAAAAATAATTAGCTGAAATTTTTTTTGTGACAAGTTCAGTATAATAGTAGAAATGTTTTAACGTTCAGATTTATCAATACCGTTTTATTACAAATTTACAGTCCCTTATGTGAATATGATCATTCTTTTTAAGCAGTTTCATATAGTAACTGAGATAAAGTGCTGTAGTTTCTGTAAAAATTAAAATATCTCTTATCCTGTAGGTCATTTCGACAATGAATAACATAGCAATCAGAATATAAAAATTTAAATTTGTTCATAAACCTTTGGTACATAATGGGCCGCGTTTATGTTATTTTTTGTCAATTTTTTCCCTTTTTAGTTATAATAATTTATTTTTCTGTTCTTAATTTTAGCATATTTTTTCTTTAAATGTACTAAAAAAATCCACATATCTCCATTTTTTTTAAAAAAAGTTGTCGCAACCAGTCCTTAAGGAAGACTGAAAGATGAATTTTCCTTTAGCCTTTAATTTTACAATTCCAAAGCTTGTTTTTATACCAGAGATATTATTAGATATAATTTTATTAAAAAATAAGTGATCAATTGAGATATCTTAATACCATGATGGTTGAAATAAAATCATACTGTTAGGTAGTTCAGGGTTTGAGGATTTCATGCTATTAGTCTCTAAGAGCAAGACAGTTCTTTAGGAGCAAAGAAAATTTAATGACGAAAAACAATCCTTGAAATAGAGGATACATCACTAGAATTCTCTTAATAAATCCCAGAAGTCTTCACACCTTCTACAGCGTTCAGACACAGCTATCAGAGTCTAAAAATATAAATACTAATGTTTAAGAGAGTGCTTTTCTCTCTCAAACTGTAGGGTGCTCCCCCTAGGGCGGGCGTGATAAATTTATAAGGGGACGCGAGCATATTGAAAAGTCCAAAACAAAAGATTATTTTTAAGTAAAGTAAACAAACAAAATACATTTTGACATAATAAAAATAAAATACATATTTAAAATGATATAATATACTTATAAATGTTTCAGTACTGCACAACGTATTTTGTAAATTAATTTACTAATATTAAGTTAAGAACAAGTTTAATAATTACGAGCGACTCCATGGGGCTTGTCTATATATACTTATATACAAAAATCAACACTTATCTTGATAAATTGTACGGTTTATAATTAATCCTTTAACCACCGATTAAAATTTAAGCGATTCGCTCCACAATGTCATTGTTTACCACGTAGGCGCACGTATGTGATGTATATTGAGAGGGGGGTGAAAAGGAATAAATAAACAAATCCTCTGAAATAAGTAGATCCTTCGCAAATGTAGTCAAATTCATTTTAATGCATTCCAAAGTCTTCGGAAGAATTTTGTGGATAGAAGTGCACCGAAAAGATCATAATTCGGGAAGACGTATATGTACACCCAACCCAAGTAACGCTTTCGCTGAACGAGACGTTTATATACTCCGGTAGCACTTAAGAGGTTAAAGTCGCATGGTAGTATTGTTATATAGTATTATTGAATTCAATACATTGTATGGAAGGGGGGGCGATGAAAATTATAATTGAATATTCGGTCACAAATATTCAAATTTTGAGAAGCACTGGCTTAAGATATAATTCGCAAGCACTCTCTCGATAGTATCGAATCTTCAACGGTCAATACAATACTGACTCAGTTTTAACGAGCGATTCCTATCTGTAGGCTGCACGGATATTTCGATAAAGATCCGTTTACGTCATAGATTGTGATATTATTTCTATAGTATTTTCCAGACGCATCCATATGGTCACCA
>BMAO01018987.1:0-48051 GCA_019973975.1 Trichonephila clavata
AAAAATTCGCTGACCTTAAATTCTCAAAATAAAATGTATAGCTAAAAAAAATTAAAGTTTATTTTAAAGAATTAAAAAAAAACCTTATTTAAAAGCTTAAAATTTTGCTATACAACTTTACGTCTTGATTTTTCTTGGGCAAATTCATCGATTATTTTTGCAGTATCTATTTGGTCCAAAAACATCTTGTTCTATATATAAAATGCCATGCTGTACAGTTTCTCTTCTCCCATACTACTTCTTAAATAATTTTTAACGCGCTTTAAAACCGAAAAAGATCTCTCACCTGATGCATTTGATATCGGTATAGTTAAAAATATTTTTAAAAGTATCTACATTAGGGAAAGTCGAGAACATTTCTTTTGCAACTCGATAAATTTCTATTAGAGTGTTCATTGTATCTTTGTTTTCTTTTAAAAATAGCAAAAACTGATCCAATTCATCGTCAAAATTAAACGATTCAATATCGTCTTTGTAAATATCCTTTAATTTTTGTACAGCTTTCTTCTTAATTTCTGGTAACATCTCGTCAAAAAGTACAAAAAAAGTGTTCGATAATATTTTCATATATTCCAGCTCTTCAGAATAGTTCTGCACTTGTTCTATCACATATGACATAGAATGAGTTGACCAAGAAATTTTCCCTATTTTCAAATTCATGACCTTCTTTATAGTTTCACCGAAAATAATTTTTCTCTTTCGCTGCCTGCAAGTTTGTCCAAATTCCTTTTCAAATGAGAGCCCTGATAAAGCAGTTGCTTCTTGTTCTACTTTTCCAAATTCATTCCTGAAATTTTGTATATAATTTTTTAAAGATTTCAGTAGATTAGTTCCTTTTAATAGCTCACACCAAACTGATTGTAATGTTTTGCTAGTAGCACTCACCCTCTGGAGTATGGTATCCCAAATCACGGTCATTAGGGAAGTTTCATACTTCCCCATCTATTTCAAAAGAGAAGTTGCCTCTAGTATTGTGATCTTCTCATTTGTATCACGGATTTCAGCCCGGGCCTCTTCTATGTGTGTATAACCAAGTCTTATAGCTCGTACGGCATCTGCTATTGCTGATCATAGTGTATCTGAAACCTTTTTTCACAGATATTGCATGTTTACTCCTTTCCAGATTTTTATTTAAAATTAGCCACCGATGGGTTGACAAAGAAAAAAATTGAATAATTTCTGTACAAGCATAAAATATTTAATTGCATCGCTACAACTTTCTGCTGCTAAATTTCCTACTAAATTTAAAGAATGAATGGCACAAGGAATATAAACTGCACTTGAACTGTGTTCTTTAATACGTGCCTGTAGACCTGAGTACCACCCGGGCATATTAGACGCATTATTAAATGTCCCTCTGCAATTTTTAATATGCAGTCCAAATTTAGAGCTAAAATTTCTAAAGCATTTAAATTTTTTTTCCAAATTCTCATAAAATTACATTATGTTTTTTCAAATTTTCTGATAGAATTATGAAATTTCTGATTTATAATACACACATATTTTGTTTAATTCTTTTATTCTTTACAGAAATCATAGTTTAATTTCTAGAACAAAACGTAGCTTAGCTTCCGGATTACTTATAATCAAAATTATTAAAATATCTCAACCAAAAGTAAGCTTTCTCAAAAATTCTAGTTTTCTTCTAAAAAACTGTGGGATTTTTTTGGAAAAACAATTACAATACTCTTGATTTTTGTAAAGTTTCCTTTTAAAGTTTCTAAATATAAATTAATAAAACATTAACCGAATACAAATGTTTTTTACACATTCTAGCTTAGTATTATTACTATACTTGTTTGTTTTTTCGAAAATCTTAATACTTGTGACTAAACAGAACAATAAAACATTTCCAAAATAATTTGAAATTTCTAAGATAACTCAAAACTGTTTGACAAACGCCACAATATCACAAAAGAAATCTACAATTTTTCAACTAAATTTATATCTTAATTACATTCAAAGTTCCCTATCTCAAAATTAAACAATCTTACTACATATTGAATAACTTTTCACATTTCTATTTTGTTTGAAATCTCTTATCTACTTTATAAATTGTGTTTATCATATTTTTATTTCTGTAATACATTTTGCTACCACTTTAAATAGTTTTAAACTAGGAGCAATTAAAAAAATAGTACCTATATTTTTCAACATTTATTATTGTTCTGTAAAAATAAACATTTCATTAAATGCTTTTTATAAGAAATTTCTGCTATAGTTTTGGCATTGTTGCCTTTTTTAAAGATTTTAAATATAGTTATAGATGAATTTTGATTAACTTTATTAGAACTTTGATTAACTTTATTATTTATTTAAAGAAATTATGCATTTTAAAGTAATTATACGATTTTTATGTATTTTTATAATTAGTTACACGTATTTTTTTTAAATTATAAGATTGCACTGAATATCCTTTCAAGTTGTCTGGACAAAAGATCTTAATCAAAAAAGTATCGCGAGCAAATCACTCTTAAAATGACAATAAATACAAAAAGAATTTGTGCTTTTCAAATTTAATCTTACAAAATAATGGTTCTCTTAGCAGTTTTAAAGTATATTAGAAAAATCATGTGTTTATTTCACGTTACCAATAAAAAGAAAGAAAAGTGTATTTTTAAGTAAACTTAATATACTTTCTTTCTTTGAAAATTCTTTTAACAGTTTGAAGCAATTTTAATTAAATATTTAGAAATTATAGATTGGCTCATATATTACTAAACAAAAAATCAACGCAATAAATATAATACCGTTTTTATTTCAATTTCGATTTATTGTTAGGATTCTTTTAAGTATGGTAAATAATTAATGGATGTATACTCAAAATCTCATTAATGTTTTGTATTTTAAATGAACTACTATCGCTTTTTATAACTGACTCAAGAAATTATTTTTATACGAGAGGCAAATAATACTTTTTCATTTGAATAACAATGCCAATCGAAAATGTTTTAAGATTCAAGCTACGAAAACACATTTAAATATGTTAATCATCATGAAAATATTCTAAGAAACTGATGACAGTTATTTATATTTATGTATGTAATACGAAAAATAAATAAATAAATAAAATAGTAATGACACGCAAATGCGACAAAATATTTTTCTTCTCTTTATTTTACGCAATGATTAAAATACCGCTCATTAAATCTTAAAAATCAAAAAAGAATTTGAAAATGAAAATATAGTTACCTTTTTTTGTTGTTTAAACACGGTTCTCCGATTTGTCTGTATAAGCGCAGGAAGCTAAAAAAAATTAGTTTGAAAATCAAATTAACGCAAAATTTCCTCAGTTTTCTTCGAAAAGGGGCCTTTTTCTGAGGGTCATTCGGTCCCATTCTTTTCATTCCTCCTTAAGCCTGCCATAAATCTTGATCGCGCTTTTCCCGATCCTGCTTTTGTCCAATGTACCGAAATTCTTCTTTAACGCGCCCCCTCCCCCTTCCCCCAGAGGACCAACATTGAGAACTCATTGATACTCCTTAAAAAAAATAATTAACTATAGACTTGGAGGGTGACGGAAGACTTGTGGCGCATATGGCCCTATCTTTTCTCGAAACGGGTAGCAGTTATCGAGCCCTTGCTCACCATAAATGCACATCCAGTCTTTTGGTTGTTACAGAAATAAAAGAGAACCGGTATAAATAAAGTATAATATTCTCTTTCACTGGACCATCTCTGAAAAAAATTCCGACTAAGGGCCAAGCCTTCCTGTAGCTTCTTAGTACGACGTTTATTACAGTCAATCAATCAATAGACGAAGGGGTTATTGTCATTTACAGGCAAATAACATTCTGAATGGATTTTTTCCATCCTAAGTGTTATCTGTATTTCACTTCAAACGATCTTTCTGTGGTTCCGCTTTGAATGAGAAGTTTTTCCTACATTCAAAGATTACACCATTCCTTGTCTTCTCATTATTTTGAGTAACTTTACCAACTTTTAAACTTTTCTTATTGCGTTTCCTGAGATTCAGAATTCACACGGAAAACTTATATCGTTTGAAGCCAGTGACATACTATTTTATAAACGTAAAATAGCTGGTAAAATGTTATCAATGGTAAAAGACCATTGATAATATTTTACGACTTTTTGCTTACACATGTAAGGGGCCCCTGTAGCTAGGAGCTTTTATTTTCGATGACGTAATATCGCCAGATGATATGTATAAATTATAGCAATGTAATGTGTGTGTTTTTATGTCAGAAAGTATTTTGCTTTACTTCATGTCAGTAAACTAATTTTTTTAAATCTATTTTCCATATGCTCGCGCCCCCCTCGTAGGGTTATCACGCTTCCCCCTCGGGGGGAGGTGCGCCCCACAGTTTGAGAAACGCTGCTCTACAGTTTTTTTCGAAAAATTACTTTCATCTATTTCACTATTTGATTCATTCATCAATTTAGAGAAATTTCAATCTCACTTAAATATTTCGCTATTTCTGTCATGCTGACTGAAATAAAACTGATGCTAAATTTGCAAAATACTTCAATCCAGTGCCGGATTACTCGTTAGGAGGAGTAGGCAATTGCCTATGGGCCCCGTGCTTTTTAGGGGCCCACAAAAGCGTGTTCTGTTTTCTGTTAGAGCTCCAAAAATAGGCTAAGGGCCCGAGAACTCGACTGTCTAGGGGCCTCCATGTCGTTTAATCCGACACTGCTTCGATCTCTTTCCCCACATTCTCAAAATATAAACACGAAAATCCAGATAATAATAAATCACGAACATTCAAATACTAAATTCTTTCGAAAGAACTAAATATTGGTGGTTGTTTATAGTCTGAGATCTGGGATCATTATTTTAATATAAGAAATCTGGAATCAACTTTTTAAAAACTTGGAACCGAAAACATATATTAAAGACCAAAGTTCAGGAAAACATTTTTTTTTAAAAAAAAGCAAAAAACAAACGGATTTCAACCGCAATTACATGCAATATATGAGGGCAACACTAATTGTTATACGATTCAAATCGTGGGTAATCATTGGGTTTGCAATATCAGTACAAAATTTTTTTGTTGCACGTTGAACTTATAACTGAAGTCTATCAGCTTGGGGCCCCTGCTTGTGCTCGGGGCCCCTGGCGGCCACCGGCTCCGCCAGCCGCTTAATCCGCCTCTGGAAGTGTCTCTAGGTCTGTGACACTTCTTGGTTTCCCTTTTTCGTGTCTCTTTAAAGATCAAATACGTCTCACCTTTCCAAGCCTCACGTGATGCAAAATCACTTCTGTTTGAACATAACCGGGATTACTGTTTGGCTATTGGTCCTTGTCACTCCTAGCACGGTGGACTTTGAAACCGGAGACTGTCATGGGAACATTCCCGGTCAACTCTCTGTCGGCTGAATAAAGGGAAGTCAAAAAGGTTGACTTGCCTTAGAACATAAGCGTCGGGGTGTCCGGTCTTGGATATTCCCACGCGAAACTACGGGACTATTGAGACGTCATTACCCTAACTGGAAATAGGTCTTTTAATGAGAATGGGTCCTGTTAATGAGAATCTTACTTGTGGGTTTTACCTACTATTAATTAAAAATATGTTTCATTTTTAGTTTATAATTAGTTTATATATATGCATACTCACATAAGGGTCATCCAGAAAATAAAGGTAATACAAAATAAAACATACAATATTTAACAGGAAAAAAAAAACAATTCAGTCAAATACTTGAAACTTCCTCTTCACTTTTCTTCATTATCACTTTCTACATTTAAACATTTGCTGAATATGTGAAAAATATACGTTTCTCCCAGCATTTCTTGACTTTTTGAAAACCCTCATTGATGAACTCTCTATCTCCTTCTCTCTCTCATTAAGTTGAATCGAAAATCATTGCTTCTCCTCTTGAATGACATCATTTGTAGAATCAAATATCCGAACCCACAATGGATTTTTCAGTTCAGTGTATGAAAAAAAAAGTTTCTTGGAGCAAGATAAGGAAAATAGGAGAGATGTGGTGAAATTTCAAATATATATCACCTCGATTCCTCGACCACATCTCGAGATGAGTGGTCATGTGCATTGTCAAAATAAAACTAGTGATTTTGAAGACTATTTCTTAACCAGAGCATCGCGCAATTTGTTCAGAAGTATGCAGTAATGCGCACAGTAATGATATATCCCTTCTCCAAGTAATCTACTAAAGGGATTTCACAACAATCCCAATAAGCAGCTTGGCCTTCTCTGAAAATTTCAGTATCTGAGCCTTTTTTTTTCAAGTAAGGGGAGAATCCCTGGGCTTCCATTCCTTGCTCACTTTCTTGGTCTCTGGATCGTATTGATATATCCAGTTCAGCCATAGCTACCAGGAGACCCAAAGTCCTCTTCGTCTTGTTCTAAGAGATTCGACATCTCTATTTGAAGTTGTACTATGTTTACTTTTGAAGAAGAGTCAATAATCACCGAGACTAGCCTGCTAACTAATTTTAAATGTGCAGTTCTTTGGGAATAATTTTCGACACCTTGCTGCATTTAAGATCCGTCTCATTTATGGTTTTGGGATAATTACTCTTCGGTCTAATAGGATAAAAAAATCATCCACTTTCTTCCCTGTGGCAGCCTCGTCCGTGAGTGATGATCAACTTCTTGAATCAACTATGAAGGACATGTATACAGTTTCAAAATTCTTTTTCAGCCTCAGAAAATAGTATGACGTGACGGGTTATTTATTACATACACAGCCATCATTTCCTCGTGGATCTGCCATGCACTATAACCTTCCAAATGAAGGAATTTAATCACACTCAAACCTCAGGTTTCTTCAACTTTCTACTTCCTGAAACCAAACAAATTGGCATTAATATCTATAATTTACAACGGCATACACATAAGGATCAATTAACATGCTGAATAAACTTTACCTAACTATTTCAAAGATCAGTTATATTTCAATAATAATTAAAACCTCATGATATCCTTACAAATGATAGAAAACTTTTGGCACCAGCTTCGATTTTTTTTTATTTTAGTGTCATATTTTAAAAAAACAAGCAGTATAAAATGTAAGAAAAACCTGTGTAATTTAAAATGAAACATTAAGGAATAAAAACTTTCTACATGCATTGCCTTAATTACTTCTTAAATAACCAAATTATTTTATTAAGAATTCTTTATTAAAGTCTTCAATAGTGTGTGCGATTTATGGAAGGAACTCGCTTTTAAATATTAATGATTTTGTTCTGGGTGTGCTTACAATTCACTTGTGGAAGATATCTCCAGTCTTCCAGTTTGCTTAGACGAATTTGGAATTTATTTTTAACTTAAATGTGAGTATATGTTTCAGTCAGTTTTTCCGCATCAACATTAAAAAGATCCAACTTGATGTTAGATTGCTATGAAAAAGCATAATTTTGTAATGTATGGCCTGTTAGCATTTTCTTGAGAAGTACCTGGTTGTATGGTTTCTGTGTATGAAAATTCACTGTCAAATTTAATTTTAAAGTAAATTTTTTCGTTCGTTCGAGAAAGAGAGAAAATGTGCGAGTCAATCATTGCAGAGAATCCGTCGGAGATTTTTTAATGTCTATGAAGACTCTACGAGGGATTTGTTTGGATTTAAGACTCCTTGTGATGAATGGCATTTACACCACAAATAATTTTTGAACGTTACTGTGCTTGTGTAGAAAGTCGAATTTTGAATCTGGAACAATACCATTAGTTCTAAGATTCTATTTAGGAAACTTTAGAAAAAGTCTATTGGGCAGAAATTAATTGGTTGCAGTGACTTTTAATTGACTTAGAGCTTAAAAAATATTGATGCATATTTCTGTTTATCTGAATAATGGTTTAAGCACACTTTTATTAAAATTTATGCTAAGTATATCATAGCAGTATTTTGCTATAACATACTTAGCACAAATTTCTATTTTTTTCAAATACGTAAACTTTTGAGAGCAATGTTAAGAATACTATCCTCAATAGGTTTCACTCTTTGTTTAGTTTTAAATAATATTGAGGGGAGTTGATGAATACAATAGGGCAGTGGTCCCAAACCCCAGGGCCTAGAAACGGTACTGGTTCTTGGATCAAAGAATACCGGGCCGCACAAGGATTATTTCTATTTTATTTCCTGTGGTGTATTACTCTCAAGTTTCGGCAACTTTCCATAGAAATCACTTTATATTCGTTTTTATATATTCGTTTGTATTTTATTTTGAGGACATGTTTAAATACAATTAAACTAAAATTACTTAATCAAAACAAACGAAAATATAAACAATCAACGTCACCCCCCCCCCCCCCCGCAGGCCGTGGTAAAATTATGAATCCGTGACAGGTCCTCCGCGAAAAAAAAGCTGGAAAGCACTGCAATAGCGCTTAGACTAGAGGTGGACGAATTTTTCTAAGAGTGTGTCAATAAAACAGTGTTTGTGTGGCCTCGTATATTTTACTATAAGAACCCAAGAAATGACTAACATATTCAGTGTAGTCCCGTTTATATGTATTCTTCGGAAACGTATTTCTCTTGTAAAAACAGAATTAGGTACATAATACCCTACATTTGCACATCACTACGTTTCTTTTTTAAGAAGACGTGGCAGCTAAAAACATACAATAACTTTAAAAAAAACTTTAAGTTGTTTTAAGATGGAAATCTCATGAGACACAGCCTGTTACGCACAATGTGTATTTCAACAAATCGGTCTTTTCTTTAGAAGAATAAAAACCATTATTGTTTGTGGGATGAAGAAGAGGTTATAATGCTCAGTGATTTTACATTCATATTAGAAAAGAGTGATCATTCCAGTTAAGTTCTTTAAGTAGTTTTACAACTATTATTCTTAATTTCCTTTGTTTTAGCAAAAACATTAATTTTGAAGTTTATTAAGTTCAGTTTTACAGGAGGGAAATTTGTTTTGTTGCTGTAATTTCCTTAGACTATTTTGATTGCAAATTATGCTGGCATGTCGATGGATTACACTAGTAAGATGAAAAGTGTTAATTGTTTTCGTTCTATTGTCAGGAGGGACGAATTACTTAATCGATAGGACAAAGTTATTTTGGGAGGGTATTTGAAATTAATGATTCTTTAAAATTATCAATTAATTTCGGTGAGGATGCGGAAAGACATACGGAGAAAATAGTTAAATTAGCGTTTCTTAAACTGTGCATGATAATTCTACGAGAAGGTGCGATTATGTTGAAAAGTCGAAACAAAAGATTATTGTAAAAAATTATTAATTTACTGAAAGTAAACAAACAAAATGCATGCTGACATAAAAAAAATACATATTTACATTGATATAATACACTTATAAATGTATCTGTACTGTGAAATGTATTTTATAATTAATTTGACAATACAAAGTTAAGAACAAGCTTGATAATTACCAGTGACCCTATGAGCTTGTCTTATATAAAATTATATACACAAATTAACACTTATATTGATAATTTGTACGGTTTATAATTAGTCCCTCAACTTCCAATTAAAAGTTACGTGATTCGCTTCCCAATGCCACCGTTTTCCACGTAGGCGCGCGTATGTAATGTATTGGGGGGCGGGGAGAAAAGGAATAAATAAATTCTTCGCAAATACCATCAAGATCCTTTTATTGTACTCCAAAGCCTTGATAGCAGTGCACTGAAACGATCATACTTCATCAAGGCCTACATATACACGCTTTGGCTGAGCGAGACTCATATATACGCCGGTGGCACTGAAGAGGTTACAGTCGTATTGTTACTTTAGCGCCAAAGTACAGTAATCTTGAATTCAATACATTATTATTGTGTGGAGGGGGGGCGGGCAATGACAATTATGATGACAATTATGACAATTATGATTGAATAGGGGATTTCAAATACAGAAAGTTTGAGAAACACTGAATAAAACAACGAGATGTTTATTGATTAGGGCTTGTGATTTCTGCTAAGAGTGCATTGATACATTCAATCTTGTAGGAGGGGATGATTTGAGAACAGCAAAAGCCGCAATAAAAATGAAAAAGCGTGTTTTTTTAGGTTAACGATTCTCTACCACAGTGCCGCTTCACTTTTGTGTTCCACTAAATTTTTGAAGTGTGCCGCCAAATGTTTTTTAGGTTCTTAATAATACTCTATTCTTAATAATGACGTGATATAAAAAAATTGATTGGATTCGTAATCCATTTGTGATAACGGATACCTCTGCACATGAACTAATCTTGAATGAAGAGAAAGAACTAATTTCGCTCTGCAATAATCTAGATTTAATTTCAAAACTTTTGGAGGAGTCAATAAATTCATTTTTGATTAAAAATGGAGGCGATTATCCCATAATAGCCAAAAACAACTTTAAAAATGTTACAATTTTCTACATGTTATACGTATGAATTCGGATTTTAAACACTATAGCAAATGTAAACACAAAAAAATGATCCATACTTTTAAATTTAGTCGACAAAATAAAAGTGACATTATCATTTTCCGACCAATTATAAAGAAAATTATCAAAAATTATCAAACTCAAATTTCGCATTAAATGTGCTGTTATAATTAACTTGTAATTAATTACTCAATAAACATTTTGTTGGTTTTTTTTGGTACACATTATTTTATTTAACAATTGGAAATATTAGTTCCAGAAGAAGTAGAGACATAACACAAAGGAACGAAATAGTTCGAGATTTTCCCATTTCATCATTTTTATTCATGTTTTGAGTAAAATGAGATTTTTCAAAAGGAATACTGGAAACGATTTAGCTAGAGATTTTTCTTCCTATTTTCAATTAGTTGACCGTATGCTGCTTGGATAATGCTAAAGAATAGCGACCGAATTCGGAATATTTTTTCAGATATAAAAGTACTCCAAAATTAACCATTTAAACGCCACACTATGATTGAAAGGTAACATAAACTAAATTTTGATAAAAATCGAATTAAAATTGAAACATAAAATCTATAAAAGAAAAAAAATTTGAAAAAAAATTTTTTTTTATAGATTTTTAGCATGTTCCAAAAATGGAACATTGGCGGGTTCCATTTAGTGTTTTCACATGTTTTTTAAAAGTACGATCAATGACATTTAAATTCAAAAATCAGTTATTATATACATTTTTAAGAAGTAGTATCTTAACAAGAGGTGCCATTAAACATTTCCCAACGAGTTTCATCATTCTACACCCTCCCCCCCCGTTGTAGGAGGGAGGGGCATAATACCCGCCAAACAATTGAATTGGGCCTAAAAAAAATCTAAAATTAAAATGGGGGAAAAGAACTAAAAGTTTGCGTGTGAACGAGAGAAATCTAACATTTTTTCCCTGCAGAGTTTTTTAAATGTACCCCATAGGGGGGGGGGGCAGGTTCCCCGATGGGTGTCCCCTGTTTGCGCACATCTGAAGTAAACTTTTAAATATAATTCCAAAATAAAGCAGATAAAGTTGAAAATATAATTTATACACAGAAATTTATACATTTCAGAAAATTTCAATCACTTATTAGAAACAATAAAGGAAAACATCAGTAGGACAAAGAAATAAACAAATAACCTTCATATCAAAATTCTTAAAGCTATAATATAATAAAGCAAAAAAAAAAAAAAAAACTAGAAAAATATATATATATACAGATTTACCAAAATTCTTTAAAATGAGAACTAAAGATAAAATATATTATTGTTTTTTCTCATATGTGTTTTTTTATGTCCTAAACTATTTTTATTGTCCATGTATAGCTAGGAAAACATTTCTCAAGCAATCTATTTTCGCACTTGAGGCATTTTTTCGTTGTGCTTTTCTGACATACAGGAGGTATTTCATTATCATCTAAGCTTGCAGAAATTTCGATTTTGCAACAAACATCTACTGGTAGAAAAGACTGAAAAGTATCTTCATCGATATTTTCCTCATCAGTAAATCACCCACTTTCTTCTAGGGGAAATCGACAAATATTAATAGGTTCTTCTCATTTGATTGTGTATAAAAATATTCCAAAGCCTCTTCTACAGTCCGGAATGGCTATGAATGCGTCATCTTATCAGCGTAATGGATATTCACTAACTGACGTAACACAAAATAATATAAAACCTTATTATGTGACGTTCTTCTCCAAATAAGACATACGCTACATCTAACTGTCAACAAACTCACGTGGTAGTTACTTTTGCTGCAGCTGAGAAATTCACTTGAGATTGTCCAGAAACGGTTGAAAGGGGGAGCCGAAACGAAAGTCAAGTCATAAATATTTTCTTTCGGCACATACTATAAGTGTTTTTAGCGTTCAGAAACCTTTTCCCCCTTTTATGTGAACTGTAAACATAATAACTGCCTTGTGTGAAAAAGTATACCTTTACACGCCAATGTTCCAATTTTGGAACATTGAAATTTCAAAACCGATAGTAAAAAAAATAACGATATTTTTTATGATATATTGCATTCTATAGTTAAAATGATCATTTTTAGTTACTTTTACCAAATAATAAAAATATTTTTTAAATTTTGAATTTTATATGAATTTTTGAATTTTGCCCGATCAAAAGTAGAACAAAAGGCATTTTTTAGAATTTTTTCTCAGAGAAACTATTTAATTTAGCAACAATACTTCAATTTCAAAAAATTAATCCATTCATTTTGTCTTCAAAATAATTTTTATGAAACAATATGAATAAAATTGAATTTTTCAGAAAATTTCAAAGTTGATGTTCTAATATTGGAACATTGGCGTGTAAAAGGTTAATATTATATTCTGACTTCACTATTCTGTAGAGAATTACTTATTTTATCATACTACTAATTTTTATCCGAGTTGTGACCTTTTTTCTTTTATAAAATGTTACCTATTCCGTAATGTTAAATAGGATATCCCTTTGCATGTTAAAAGGAAAAACTAATTATTTATGAAACATTTTGAAATTTTAAAAACACTATATTATAGACAAATGCCTGAGTTAAAATGTCACAAATTTTTATAAAAATTGAGGCATTTTTTCTGTCCGAAAATGTACTCCGTGTCAAGTTTACGCTTTCTGCAAAAAAATTGCCAATTACAAGATTGTTGTAGTGATTGGTGTAGTGTGGAAAACACATAAAAAATGTATCACGTGATTCTAACGTCATATAAATTTAGCCTATTTCAAAAAGAGTGCAAGAACGATATTTTTCTAAGATAAATTAAAGAACTGCATTATACTTTGTGAATTAAATTTAATCAAGTATATACGTTTCTTCTTTGCACATAATTTTTCTTTTGACTTTTTAAAAATTGTGTTTGCATTTTTTTTGTTGCATTTCCGAAATTGTATACAAACCTTACATGCATTCATGTTCTAAATCATGATAATTTTTATTGAATAAAAACGCCATTTTTAAGCTACAAAAGTTTATTTTTGTACTAATGTTGCTAATCATTATGCTGTTGAGGCGACAGTTTATGATCATTTGCATATAAAATAGTTCAACCAGCAGTAATTGGAGTATTAAAATATTTACATCCATGTATTTTATTTAAAAAATACCTTATTTTTTATTTCTAAGTGAAATGATTGATGTAAGGATTGCATTAATAGATCCAGGTGTTTTACAAGAACAGCCTAACTCAATATTAGTTGTAGCTGTAGTTCCGCTTGGAGCCAAGCCCAAAATAAATCCGAGAACTCGCAGTTCCGGCGGCGCGGTTAAAATTGGTCAAAGTGAAACAAACAAGCGTCAGGCAATTGTGTAAGTATTGTTCTAACATTGTTAAATACACTATATCAGTTATGCTTTGCGTGCTTATCGGGTTCTTACTGTCCTTTATGCATTCTGAATCCTGATTCAGCTCAACATATTTGATCTAAGACATCCATGCAATAAGTCGTGTTTAATTTTTGTGTGTAATCTACTGTGAATTTTGAAAAATTATGCCTTTTACGGATTATGTTCCTGATAATGAACGTAATTTTTCTGTTTATTACAGAAATGTATTAGGTGTGCCTGTACGAAAACGAGTGATTATTGGTGTTCTGACTATTTTAATTCTATTTTTAATTTTTGTCGTAGCTTTGGTGGTAAGTAAATATGGCAAAGAATCCAATAAAAATATTCAGACTATGTTTGCGCCTTACGTACCGTTTGAAAAATCAATAAATAAATCCGTTGATCCGTGTAATGATTTCTACGATTATACCTGTGGATTATGGACCGAAAATGAAATAGTGCAGAATATTGATTCTGGAAAAGTTACTACTTTTGATATTTTGCAACTGTATGTTAACAAAGAGATGAAAAATATCATCAAAACAGCTCGAATGTCCAAACGTTTTCCTGGAACGGTCAATGATGCAATTGGGTATTACAAATTGTGCATTTCTGAAAACGATACTAGTCCCCATGAATCTGTAGAATACCTGTTAAACTACTTCAATCAACTGATGAATGGTTGGCCAATATTAAATGAACATTGGGATGAAAAAAATTTTGATGTGATGAAAGCCAGTGCATTTTTACTCAAGACATTACATTTTAATACCTTTTTTGATTTGAAAAGTATGATAGATGATAATGATTCATCCAAAAGACTTCTTTACATTACACCACCGAAATTTGACAAAACCTATCATCCCTTAGACAGTGCGTATACTGATCATATGTTATATGTAGCGCTGTCAACTATAGGTCAGAACATTAATTATACTTATGTTTTAGATTCTGTTAATGCAATGATTATAACAGAAAGTAAATGGATGAAGCATTTTCCCACAACTCTTCGAAAGACTAATCGCACCACCATGTCTATACAAAAATTGAATGATGAAATACCCAACATTGATTGGCTGTATTATTTACAAATTATCATGAATGACACTTTAAAAGAATTAAATCAACATCTTACCCCTCAAGACCTTATTGTTGTAGAAGATTTGGATTATATTAAACAATCTATCTCTATTTTTCAATTGGATACTTTTTCAAAATTAGAGGTTGCAAATCTGTTTGGCTGGTTTGTTTTTCAAAGCATCTGGAACTATATACCTGGTGTGATGTGGAAATATTCTATGGAGGTTGATTATACTGAAGAGGAATTTAAAGATATTCAAACTACTAAATGCTTTGATGCTGTCTTTGGATTGTATCAGTGTAGTATTGACTACTTGTATATACATAATTCATCTCACTCTGGGATTTCTGATGGAAAAGTGTTGGTTCATTATATTAAAAAGGTTTTTTCAGAGTTGATAAGTAATTCAGATTGGATGGATGATGCAACTAAAAATTCAGCTCTTCTCAAATTAGATTCCATGAAATCAATCATTGGTTTTCCATCTTACTTTAACAATAAAGTGTCTTTCAGCAAAGCATATAAAGACTTCCCTAAACTAACCACCAATCTCATGGAAACTAAATTTAACATTTTACAATTTTACACTCGATTACTTGTTAAAGGAATAAAGACTGAGAATCCTGATTACTTTTCATTTAGATCTATTACTGATGTCAGTGCATATTATGATCCTCAAAGAAATATTTTTACTCTTCCATTATCCATATACCATCCACCTTTTTATTACTATGAGGGACCATTGTACCTTAACTTTGGAGCTATGGGCGCTATTATTGGTCATGAAATTATGCATGGATTTGACAATAATGGATGTCAAAGGGGTCCTAAAGGGAATTTACAAGCATGGTGGTCAAATAAGACATCTCGAGCTTTCAAGCAGCGTTCTGATTGCTTTTTTGAGGAATATGCCTCACAACGAGACAATGTTTCCTCCAATAGCAATATTGATACATTGGACGAAGATATAGCTGATAATGAAGGCTTACATTTAGCATATTTGGCTTATAAGGAGTGGGAAAAAGATAATGGACCAGAAAAGTCTATCTTGAAGGATTACTCTTCTGATCAACTTTTTTTCCTTTCTTTTGGATCTGTGTGGTGCAACAAAAAAAGTCCAGATTATCATCTTCATCATTATGACAAGCGGCATAGTACAAATTATTTGAGAACAAATGTAGTAGTCTCGAATTCAAAATCATTTTCTGAAGCATTTAACTGTCCAAGTAATTCTCCTATGAATCCAGATAAAAGATGCTCAATATGGTAGTTCTAGTCAAAATATGTGTGAATGATACATATTTTTAAAATCAGCAGTGATATTACCTAAATTTAGGAAGTGACTTTTCCCATAAATCCGTCCTTTTGCACTTACTCGTATATTTTTGTTTTAGTATTATATTATCCATTTTTATCCTTTTCATATTTTATATGAGGATTAAAAAGTGTAATTTCTTGAAAAATGTGCTATAATTGTTCATAAATTTTCTAAAATTTTAGGATTAGTTTATTAGGTTGTTCATGTGTGTATAAAATCCAATTCTTCGTAATCTGTGACTGATAATTTGTTTTGAAAAATGAATTGGGTTTTTGTATATATGCGATGAAAATTTTAATACTTCATTGTAATATGTATATTTTTTAATTTTCTTGCTTTACGTATCCTAAAATATATTTCTTAACTGAGTAATATATTTTCAAAAATTTTATTAGAATTGACTGTAAAAAAATGTAAAATTGATAATTTGACATAAAAAAACATTTATCTGTTTTTTTTTCTTCATGAAATTTAGTTTTTCCCCCATTTTATTTAAATAACTGAAAAATTCTTTCGTGTAAAATTTAAATTCTTTAATCCTTTCCTAAAAAATTTTTCTAATTTCTCACTTGAGATTTTTTTTTTTACCGTTTTGTGTTCCCCCTTCCCTGGTGTGCCAAATATTGTAAAATTTTAAACACTTTTATTTTTATCGGTTGTGAAGTTTGGTTTTAAGTTTTAACATACACTTGATGTTATTTGTAGGTAATCATTTTCATATTTTAGAAAAGGGTTCTTAATCTTTTGTTCTGTGAATTATTTTACAAATTTATTGTCTGATTCTTTTTTCTTTATGGATGTATTGCCCCTATGCATAATATATATATACAATCAGACCTCCGTTATATGAACCTCTGTTTTGCAAACTTTTTCCTGGAACCAAGTACCTGAAAAAAATAAATCTCTATAAGGAATTTTCCACACAATGAACCTCTTTTAGTATTTAGCAACTTCATTAAATAGAGGCCTGTCTGAATATATATATACAATGTTCTTTTTAAGTTGTGAAAAATGGTTTGCCTGACTTATTTATTTCTAAAATATTCTCACAAGTAAGTGTTTATTTAGAATTAATTGTAAAAGACATAATTCAATTTGTGGAACTAATTTGATAGTGGTATGCTACTCATTTTTGGCATAATTCTAAAATTACACCATAAAGTTCCTTAGCTGTCAGTTGAATATTATATTGAAATAGGGTGTCATTAAATCCATCTTGGAGAAATTTTACAATTATTTGGTGAAAAAAATCTGTTTTGTACCAATATCAAATGAGTACCTTAAATTTTTCATGCTTTATTAATAAAAGTGTTAATTTCAGAGAGAGAATATTGCATATATATAAAATGTGTGAAAATAAATGCTCAAGTTTTATCTGTTGAACGCAGTTGTGCTCTTTTATGAAACAAACATTGCATGAGTGTTTTTTACTTTTTTAATGAACCAATGTATGCATTCTGTCTTTTTTTTAGAAAGAATTCTGTAAATATATTCACAAATTAAAATGATGGGAAAAGATTGTAATTTTGAGATTAAAGAATATGTGTAATTTATACCTTAAATAAGTCTTAGTATAAGTGCATTTAATATATTCAAAACAATATCTAGCTTTTTTCTCCATAACTTTTCATTGGAAGGTTTATGTTCATGTTCAAAATTTTAAACTATGGTATAGCATTCTTGAAGAATTAAAAATTAATGTTTTTTATTGTAGAAATTTATTAAAGACCTAAATAATTTTAATTAATCCTGAAAATGGTGAATTTTCTTGAACCAAATTTTTAAACTGCTGCAATCTTTATATATAACCAATTTATGAACTTTCATAGATACATTTTTAAAGAAGTTGGTGCTGTGTAATTTATTATTAATGTTATTTTACTTTTCTTTACTAATTAATGTTTGTGATATTGTCATGTTAAAATTATCAATAGTATTGAAAATTATTACAATTTTTCATTCATTAGGTATTTAATTTATTTTTAGATTTGAATAAAAATGTTAGAGTATTTTAATTTTTGATCTAAAAGTTTTTTTAAAAAACCTTATAAATAGGAGAGAAGTTTTTATATTATGTTTCATAGAAAAAATATATAATTTTGTAACAGATAGTAAACTGTATTGTAATTCAGAGTGCAATTAAAGATTCATTGCTTTGTAATTGTTTTTGGTACTTTCGTATCATACCATCGACCAATTTTGCCAATTAAAAAAAGTGTCAAATGCTGTCATAGGTTAAAGTGTATTATTGGGGGGGGTTAATTTTTTTTGGGGGCGACTAAAAGCGGTAGCCAAGATACTTTGTACCGCGATAGGTGTTTTTGGAGACCGGATTCGATAGCCAAGCTACTTAATTTATCAGTAAGTGTTCCAAGAATTTACAAATTGTATTTTTGAAATAAAAATGAAGATATATTAATGTGAAATAAAAAAAAATATTTATAAAGCTATCATTAATGCATAAAATTAAAAATGGAATTATTTTAAGCAAAGAGAAATCGTGAATTAGAATATTTCAGAATAGGCTTACTTGCGCTCAGGAGTGCTCTTCCAAAGGAGGGTATATTTCTTTCACTGCCTCTAAAAAGGCAGTGAATAGGTCATTCGGATTGCTGGGTTGCTTCATCTTTCTCCACATGTACTCTGCAAGGTAAGAATCAAATTGATCCTTACACCTGCGGATTCCATGCAGGGATTTTTTTAATGGTGCTCCACGAACTCTCGATGGAGTTTGTGTGAGTGCCCGTTTCTGGATCTTTAAAATGCAAGGTATGATTGACTGAAAGATGAAGGAAACCTTCATCTTCAAGGCAATTATAAGCTTTCCAACAATCCGATATGATGGTGGTACCCTCCTTTATGTTGCTCTTGATGGACTGTTGAAGAGTATCCTTCGACCTATCCTGAACCACATGAAAGAAACACTTATTCAAAGATCTTTCATTTCCTCCAAACACCCAGGTTCCATTAACTCGTTTGTCTCTGTTGTACTTCTCCTTTTACCAAGCATACTCTCATCAATTTCTACAATCACATTTGGACCTCCAAGCATCAAACTGTCGTACACACACATCTCCATGCATACTTCTCTGCAAAAACTCATCCAATCTGTGACTGTTTTCTTCGAAACGTTAAGTTCAAAAGAAATGAAGTTATGGTTGGCCTTTCACACTCACATATTCGTTAATTTTAGAATGTTAAGCATACTCAACTTACTCTCCTCAAACCAGCTATTCTTCCTTACAGATCTTTTCATGCAATGTCCATTCGCTCCTTTTTTTCGGCATTCCCAAATTTTTCCGTCACTTGAATTCTTGACCAGATGCATAGCTTTTTTGCATTCAGCACTGGCAGCAATCAATCCTTTTTCCATGCAACCACTGTATCACAGACAATTTACCCTTTTGTTCCAAATCATAAAAAAAAAACACACACACACAAATGGTACCTTTCAGACATACTCTTAAGAATAAATCGAAGGAAAATGAAAAAAAGCAAGAAAATGGAATAATATAAATGACTTGAAGCGTCTAGTATCCAATATGGATGAAAATAAATTTTAAAATGAAAAATAAACTAAAGATGGAATTGTTCATTTGAAAATCCTCTGCTCGTGTTGAAATTATTCGCAATTTTATTAAAAAACCAATAGCAATTTTTTAAAGGTAATTTTGTGACCTTAATTGCATAAGATCAAAAATCAAGGGTTACTAAATAAAACAGTGCACCAGAATGAATTCATTATCTCACCATGACATTTCGATAAAAATCGCCAAATCCAAAGCCCCCCCCCCCCCCCTATACTACACTTGAGCACTGTCATCAATATTATGTTGGAACACCTGTTAGGAAAGTTTGCACTATTGCTACAGCATTGGACAACATCTTTTGATTCGACAATATTGGTTGATGGTACAATATGACTTTTTTTTTAAATGTTGTGAAATTATATAATTTTACAATTGTGCATCAAACTGATTTCTGTGTTTTAAAATGTGTATTATATACTTTATATCTACTTAATCACACACAAGTATTATATTATCTTTTACTTCTTTTGTGATTTTTCCGAAGAATTTGTGATTTTTCTTGTATGTTTGTCTTGGTTGTATTTGAATTTTTTTATTAAAATGTTTTGCATTTGTTTATAGTTTTTAATTTTTTTTTTCAAAGTGTTTTGTAACTTTTTCCTGTAGTTATATGTTAGGTTATCTTACAAACTTAGTTTTTTGAATTTTCATTTTATTACTAATATTACCATTCTATATTTAGAACATTACTTTTAAAAATAGGCAAACTATTATGTATGTAAGTGTGTTGCTGGATAATTGTTATATTTAATCATATTTTCGTAGTAACAAAATACTTTATTGGTTTATTTACATCTAATTTTGCATTTGCTTTAAGTTGTTTAAAAGTTAAGTAATTAAGAGAAATTATATTTTTTTCTGTTAAAAGAGCAAGTAAGCTTTTTCAACCTTAAGCATTTATCAAATTGTAATATCTTATTGGTTTCTTTATTAAAAAGTGGCACTATTGGTTCTTGGCACTATGAGTTGACAACTGTAATTTTTCAATAGTTACATCAGATACATATTTCAGTAAAACACATTCAGTACAAACACAATGATAGAACAGAATGTAGTGTTTTCTACATGTTACTGTGTTTGGCTTCATAGTTTATACTACTAAATAACTATTAAAAATATAGCACAATGCAAAAATTATTGCTGGTGGAAGAAAAGAGAAAACAATTTTTGATGTGTAACATCTTTACTCTCGGTTGCTGGATACTTGTTGGAGTGATTTCGTGAAAATGGACGGAAATGTGTAACAGGAAGTCGCAAATGTCCGTGCTGTTTGATTTGACCAATCAGGGCGCTTGGTAGTGTCCCTTTGCTACCCTCGTCTCGGGGTCCATCTCTAGTAGCAATTAAGCCGCCAGCCTTCCGCACATACCAGCAAGTCTTATTAGACTTCATCCAGAATAAACTTGTGATTCTTACGCTCAAATGTCTAAATCTCAGAGCTTGTTGTGTGTGAAATCTGAGGATATATTTATATTTGTGTAAACTATATAAAAATAATTATATTTCCTGTTAAGCGTCTGACAAAGCTTATCATTCTTAAAAAAATACGACTTAAATATATATTTAAGTGCGTATCATTTTCATACTTTGAGGTTAATTCCTGTCGCTGTCCATATAATATTTTTAATTGTGATTTACAAAGATTTCTTGATTAAAAAAACTAACAAATTGAGTAAATGGGTATTTTTGATTTCCTCTAATATTTCTAATTTTTAAGCATGCGCTTGATGGTGTCTCTTCGCTACCCTCGTATCGGGGTCCAACTCTAGTAGCAATTGAGCCGTCAGCCTTTCGCACATACCAGCAAGTCTTTTTAGACTGCATCCAGAATTAAAATTGCGATTCTTATGCTCAAATGTCAAAGTCTCAGGGCTCGTGTTTGAAAATGGACAAACAATCATTTTGGTGGTCGCATACATTTCTTCGAATCAAACAGTTAAAAAAAATTTAAAGATTTCCTGCATTTTGTACTTTTACCGTATACCAAAGATGGTTCTGCTTTAAAAAAAAAACTATCACTCGCTTCCCATGATTTTGGGTGGTGATTTTAAGGTTAACTTTAGTTTGCCAGAAGCTGAGCCGCTCATAGCTTTTCTGAAAGATGAACTCAAACTCGAAATGAACACAGTGGTACTGTTATTGACGTTGTTTTTCAATGATTTTTAAATACTTTGAAATCCCAAGTATATGTGTCATATTTTAGTTTTCATAAATCTATTGTCTCCGATCTTCCCCAAATTGAACAAGAATAAATATTTTTGATAAAAAATTGCATTACTCCTTGTGTTAATTAAAGGAAAAAAAATCGATAGAAAATTATTTCCAATCATACCTGATTCATTTTTTTCAGGATTAAAGACACTATTGCGTATTTACCACAATAGCATATCAGATGTTACACATCATATGCAACTACTGTAAAGCTCGTTTCTTTCTTTTTTTTTTTTGTTTTTACACTGTTTATGTATTGGGAGCTTTTGAAGCACATTTTGACTAACTTTTGGAATAGAGTTTTTTTTCTTAGATTTATATCTTTACAAAGTATTTTAAATTGATATAAAATACTTGGATAGGGGTCTTGCAATGGGCTAAATTCGTATGATCACATGGATAAATATGTTTTCCATTAAGTTAAAAGTTCACACCAGATTTGTACTTGTTATACTTGCAAAATCCATGTATAGTTTCCATTTAATAATTGGGTAAAAATGGCCAGGGCTTTGAAAAATTTTTCTTCTTAACACACTTTTATAAGTTTCACCTGTATGTAACAGAATCTTTGAACTCTATTTTTACTTACTTTAAATGGTCAGATTAATTTGAAATTTTGCGCACTTGTCAAGGACCAATGACAATACAATAATTTTGTTCCATTGTTGTGATCAGGATGATCACCATTAACAATTTCCCAATTTGGCAACTAATTCCAGGTCCCATTTCCAGGTTTAGTGACCAAAAGATTAAGTTACACCCCTAAAGCGAAAATGCTCATGTTAGCAATTCCTTACCATGATATTAATAATTGCCTAGTTTTTCTGAAAATAAGAATAATCAAATGATAGTTGAAAAAACTAAAGCATGCTTTTATTGTAAATTTTTGTTTACAATAATAAATAAATTTTTGTTTAAAAAAACTAAAAAACATGCTTTTTTTAGTTGATCGAACTAAAAAGTAAGAAATAATCCTTAATATAAGAATAAAATTATTAATGTTGTGGTAAAAGCCTGGGATGTTTTGTACCACATTTTACACTAACTCGACATTTCGGAATAGAGCTAGTAAGAAATTAACACAATTGATATTGAGCATCCTACACTTTTATAATGACATTAATTTTCTATCGACTGGGTGGCGTAGTTGGTTTGTCGCTGGCCTACTGCACCCAAGGTTGCGGGTTCGACCCCAGCCCAAGTCGGTGGATTTTCATGACACAGAAAATTGACTGCGGCCATGTCATATGATTATGCAGCATGTAAAAAATCCCTTGAAGTGCCCATTTAGTTTGGGTGCTCTCGGCAAAATTAAATTCCTAAGTTAAATTTCGCATCGTCGAAGCTCAGGTGCCTCAATCTTGAGAGAAAACTGGGGCCTCAAAATTACTTGCGGTAATTGGTGTCGCCTATACGGTGCCACACTAAAAAAGGATACCAGCTCCTGGGGAATAAACTAGGTCTGCAAAGGTAAAAAATACCAATATGCTGCCCCATTAGGAAAAAAAAACATTAATTTTCTCGTTAATCATTTTATTCTTGTATTAAGAATTATTTCTTACTTTTTAGTTTGATTAACTATAAAAACGGGGTTTTTTAGTTATTTTAAACTATAATTTATTCTATACAAAGACTTTTAAATCCAATGCATTTTTGCATTATTGTTAATATACATAAAAATACTTTTTAAAAGAAAGTTTCTGTTAAGTCAAAAATTGACAACAGTGAGACACTGACTGTAAACACTTATTTTTATCATGTGACATGATTTTAGCTCACTGAATGGGGCACATTAGTGTGACTAAGAATGATACAAAATTCTGGGAAGCTTTCTTCTTTGCAATGAAAGTTTATATTGTCTCAGTTAAAATTATTTAAAGGTTTTTTTTTTTTTTTTTATCAAATTCTCTGCTTCACATGTTTAAAAAAATATAGTTTATCAAGAGTAGCACTTTTAGGATGCTCAGATATTTTTGAATCAATCAATTCAATTTTTTTTCATCTTATTAATATAAATATAGGAGTAAGTGTCATACATTACAAAAACCAATTTGTAACATTTCTAAAGTCTTGCAAAAATATTTAGTATTGCTTCTGCTTCCATCTAACAGTTTTATTCGAGAAAGCAACATACTGTAACATCTGTATTAAAAGGGAATGTTTTGATAAATGTGTTTTAATTAATGTTTTTTTACAGTTATTTAAATGCAATAAAGTATAAATTAAGTATACAAATTCAGTAAATTCCTTTTTTTTTTTAAAATTGGGACATTTTACTTTAAAATCAATCGCTGAAAGGAAATATGAAAATGCTTTGTAAGATCATTATATTTCATGTTTTGCATTTTTTAAAGAGGCTATGTTTAAATGAAGTAGCATTTTCCTCCTTCTTAAAGATTTAGTACTAAAGCAACCATAAACAATTTTTACACATCCAAGTGGAATATAAATAGTTAATTTAGCACTTAATTATTCATGCAAAGAAACAAAATATCTTTGAATAGGGATTAATTAATTGTATTAAAAATTCAAGTGTAAGTGCAAAGGATCACTGATTAAACAATGTTTTTCTTTTTAGATTTTTAAATTTAAAAATAAACAGCAAAATATTTGTGTGTGTGCAGTATATGCTTATAACTGACATGTGCAGCATCAAAAGAATTGTTGACTATGAATTTCAATTTACTATGTATGGTTGCACAAGTGTTACAATATTAGTAAAGGAAAAAATTCACTCCTAATTTAACCAATTTTTAGATAATTTTGCTTTTTATTTTTCCAACTCAAGGTGACATGGAACAATTTACACAAAATTTTTTAATTTAATGATTTTCATAATTTTTTTGATTGTGTCCTATGTGTATGTATGACGCAAGTCAGATTTTGTGCTCAAAATTTCATAAAAAGCTAACCATTTAATTTTTTAAGGGAAAAACTTGAAACTTAGAAGTCACCTTAAAATGCTACTCCTCCTACAAAAACTAACATACATAAATGAAATTTGATTTACAAGTATATGTCAAACTATGTATAACAAAAGTTGGTATGGGTTTTGCAAGAATATGATTCTTATTTGTACAATACTTCTTTTTACGAATGCTTATTGAAAATTCCTTAAAAAATGTTTAAATTTTAAATTAAATTATTTTTTAAAAAGTATTGCTTTGATTGAAAAATGCATGCTAACTTTTATTCCATGTACTATTAGCAACAAGTGAAAAAAATTTCCAAATATTAGGCACAATAGAAAAAAAAAACGCCTTAGCATTTTAAATGAAGACAAACTAGTTATTTTATCTTTCCGAGATAAGTTGGCTTAAAGTTTTGATTTACCATTGGGATGTGAATAAAAACAAACATCTTAGAGCTTCCAAATTTTGTGAGTTTGTAGAAAAGTATATAAAAAACTATTTAGGCTAAAAAAATTGGATTTAATTTTTAGACCAATTTTTGTCAATTGAATCATATTGTGTTCCCCTAAAGAGAAAAAATTAATTTGATTCAGTAAATTTATTGTGTTGCATGAAAACACTCAAACTTGTTTCTGTGTGGGGGATAAGAGTTGTATAAGAGAAAGAACATTTTTTTTTTTTTTTAAGAAATATCCTGAAACTTCATAAGTAGCTATAAACTGTTATACAGAAAACAACACAATTTTTTTTAAATGTAGTAAAACTGCATGAAAAAAGACGTTTATAGAGGAAATATGTAAACGAAAACCTCATGATGCAGGTTGAAATTAGTGATGAATGATTAATGACTTTATTTAAAGCAAAAAAGGAAATTAAAGCCATCTGTTAAGACAGCATTTTACACTTTGAGGAAGTAAATATAAAGGTAAAATTTATTTGATAAATACAGTAGAACCTTTGTTTTTATGTGCTATCTTTTTTGTATGTAGTATATGAATTTCAATGACTTTGGCGCCATTATAATGTTTTCTACCAATGTACACTTCAAGACGCTTTGATCATTTGTTATGAACAGCAAGTATCCCGACAATGCACATTCAATTGCTTTCTTTCAACGCATCAGCAACACGCGCTTGATTGAAGACTAAACTGTCAATGACAATAAAAAATTTGATAGATTATGAAGACGGACAAGAAGAAAACCGGATTCAAATTGGAAAAACATTTTCTTAAAAACAAATATCAATTCTGAAAGGTGCTCCAAATTCCAAAAAGAAGTTCAATGATGCATATCTGGGAGGTTATCCAGATGTTTACAAACAACTGACCAACCTACCGTCGCTTGTCGTTACAAAAACTTATCACTTTATGGTGCCAAAAAAATAAATCGAGGTTGTATCTTGAAGTGACGAAAGCAATTTTGAGCTCATTCATTTGAGGAAAATGCACGCTTTGGGTTACGATGAGTAACAGTGAAATATGTATGTGCATTTTGAAAACCTCCATGTGTGTGTGTGTGTATAGAATAAGAAATTAAATGTTTTAAAAATGTTCCAATGATAATTTAATTATTGACTTTTTTTTTTTTAGAAGTACTTTCTCATTCATTTCGTAATGGCGACTTTTTTTTATGCCGTCCCTCTCCGCCGCATAAAAAAAAATTCCGTAGTATGTCGACTAAGTTGTTTGTATATGTGAATATTTATATGGAATTTTTGGAATATTTTTTTGTGTGCGGTTTCTTTTTATGAGGCACTATCTATCTTACTATCACTAGTTTCTATCGCAGAAAAACAGGTTTTATTGTAGCAAATATTTATAAGCTTTCAAAACAAATATTCTTTATTTGATTGCTTTTTCATTCTGTTCTAAAATTGAGCGTGTTTTGCTTTTGTATGTTATTTTTCCCTTTGAAATTCCATTAAAATGCGATATTCCATCTTTTCCTTCTTGATTGTTACAATTTAATCTATTAAAGTATAGTAAAACGTCGAGCACAGTTTATTTTATTTTTACAAAGTTTATTATATTTTTATAACTTTCTTGTAATATCAAGAATTTGAATGATTCTTAGCTACGGGTTCGAAAACTACTTTTACAAGAAATCACAAGAGATCCATAATGAATCGTGTCTATCTAAAGAAATTTTAGTAGAAAAAAGGCGAACACAAAATTAATTTGGTTTTTCAAAAATATGATTTAATATTTAAAAAATATTTTCATAAATCAACTATAAATATTGACTCTTTTTCATTATTTTTTTTTTCAATTTAATTAAATTTAAAGTCATTCATATTAATCTTCAGTGAAGAAAGAATTGGAATGGGTTTCATTTTTGTATAATGTATTTGTAAGTTTTTGTAGTGTTACATGTAGTGGTTAAAGATCAGTCAAATCTCTAAATAACGAACCTCTATTTTTCGAACTTTTTCCTGGAACAAAGAACATTTTACTATTTTCTTCGTAAAATAACCTCCAAATAGCGAAATGCATTTTCTACTTAACGAACTTCTTCTCTAGTGATCCGATTTTTTTCTCCCTATTTTTAAAATATTGCAGGATATTTTTGAAATTTTCTTTCTTTTAGTACATTTTATGGTGATCAATGGCCTTGAAATAGTTTTACTAGATGCCTATATCACCTAGAGCAATGAAATTGCTGTAATTTTTCAAACAAATAACTCAAATAAAATGAACAGATTTTTGCAGTATTTAAACTGAAAGACGCATGGGGTAGTGTATGCTTAAAATTATTGGTTATCAAATAATATATGTATGTTTAAAATAATTGTGTAGTCTTAAAATGTCATAAAAATCATTAATTTTAATATAAAATTATTTTTTTAAGTTGAAAATACTGTGTATTCCTGCGCAATGTTTTTTTTTTCTTGTTGTTTTTGATGTGTAAAAAATAAAATAAATAGATAATTTTCAACAAAAAAAAAAAATGGTGTGAATAATTTCTTTTTTTAAAAATAATACATAATGTTCATGAAATTTAAAATTTGTGTTGTATGGGATCTCTGAAGTATATTAAAATATGAATCTCCGTTGAACGAACTTTCCATATAACGAATTTTTCTTCGGGATTCAGCGACTTCGTTAAATAGAGGTCCGACTGTATTTGTATAGAGATGAAGTTCATATTCAATTTCAAAAATCTAGAAAGCTTGCGTGATATCTTGTCAGTCATGAAAGTTAGCTCAATCGCACAACCAGTCTTAACCAATCAAAACACATTATTAGCCGACTTTCAAATCATAGGCAAACTATTCTCCAAATCACTTAAGAGTGAAATTAGAAGTTCATAAAAAAAGCTTGAAGTGCTACAGAAGTTACGGGCGTCTCTAGGCATGGGCCCAAGCAGAGGCGGATTAAGGTAGTTGGAGGCCCCTGGCGGTAAAAGGTTAGAGGCCCATGGGCTTAAGAGTCGAAAAACTAAAATAGTGAAAGGAGTCGCTTACTTTAAATTCTCAAAATAAAATGTTTTGCTATAAAAAACTCATCGGCTAAAGACAAATCTTAACTGTTTTAAATAAAAATTAAAAACCTTACTTAAGAGCTTATAGTTTTGCTATACAGTTTGGCAAATTCATCAATTATTTTTACCATATCTATTTTGTCCACAACATTTTATTCTGTATATAATATGGTCATGTTGTTCAATTTGTCTTTTATTCCGTAGTAGTTCTTAAATTATTTTTAACACGTTTTAAAGCTGAAAAAGATCATTCACCTGATGCATTCGATATCGGTATTGTTAAAAATATTTTCAAAAGTTTTTCTACATTAGGATTTCTTTTGCATCTCGATACATTTCTAGCGGGGGTTTCATTGTATCTTTGTTTTCTTTGCAGTTCTTGTTCCAAGGTGGCGGGGTTGGTTTGTCGCTGGCCTTTGCACTCATTAAGCATGGGGCCCCTAGCGGCCGCCAGGTCCGACACCCGTTTAATCCGCCACTGGGCCCAGGGCCTTGTCTCATTTTTAACTCAACCTGAATAAGATCATGATTAAAATAGTTTCAGCAGTCAAATGTTTTTTTTCGGTTGTATTCTACGAAAAACTGGGATTTTTGGACGATATGTCAACTGGTACATGTGACGACCGTCATCCTTGTATATTCTTAGGCCTACCACCAAACACCATTATTGTTCATTTAGTCAAAAGGTGGCAATCATTCGAGCCGGTTTGTGTGATTGTAAATCATGTACATTTATTTGTTTTGGGTTATTGTTTGTACAGTATTTGACAACATATGTTGTGTCAAATACTGTACAAACAATAACCCAAAACTACTTCTACTTTTAAGGGTCGGGGGGGGGGACTATATTTGTGTAGGGGCCCAGGACCTACTTTTGCATAGATGCCCAAGGCCACAAGAAGTCTTAAGTCGTCCTTGACGGAAGCTTATTGTTAAAATATTTTTAGTAGAATATTATAACACATGCACACAATATCTCTTAATAGAATGCTCTGATCTTATTGTTGTTTTATGTTTACTTTTTATCACTTGAATTTTGATGTGAAATTAAAATATCAACTTTATAAACAATCATTTTTATTCTTGCAGGTTATTTCTATGGAAAAAGAACCGAAAAGATTAAAAAAAACGGAAATGGCACCGGACCTTGAAATTCAGCTCTCTACTCCTAACGTCACGTTCTTGTTCTTTGAAAGTATTGAAAACATGAAAGAAATTAAAGACTCTTTATTGAAAGGGAAACTACAAGCAGCCGTTGTAAATCCAGAATTGATATACCATTCCGATCAACTTCTTGTAGCTTCTCACAAATCTTTATACAACCATAAAAACAATCTACTGAAAACAAAGACTCCTTATACAGAGCTTTTGTACAATTTATTTCCATCTAAAAGTATCCGAGACTCATTGAAAACATTTGGAGCACAAGATGATGGCACTGCCGCTATTTTTGTTCTTTTTAGCGAGAAAAATGAACTTTCTGAGGATATAAAAAACTCTGTAAAGGGTTCCCTTGTATCTATGGACAAAATTGTTGATCATAGGAACTTGAAATCCATTAAAAAGCTATATAAGATTTCTGAAGATATCAATGATGAAGAAACTATTTTAAATTTAATATTATCCAAAATGGCTTGTAAAGAATTTTTGCTTTGAAGATTGCTTTATTTATATATTTTTAAATAAAATTTTTTTTTCTTATTTTTTGCAGTGATTTCTTACCTCATTCGATTTTAAGAAGGATTTGATACATTTCATTAAATTAATCATGGTTTGTATTGAAATCAAGATTATTTATTTATTTTTTGTCAAAATGTGATGATGCTATCAGTTTTTCTTATTTTAAGTTATTCCCCCCTTTTATATGTTCTTAATGTAATCTTAAGCGTAATAGTGAATAATAACGATTTTTATATCATTTAACAAGATATACCAAATTGGTTACTGGAAACATAATAGAGTATTAAGTGTATGAGCAGGGGCGTACACAGACCTCTCATTGGAGGGGGGGGGGAGTACATTCTAAAAACTTATAGGCGGAAGCACCATGGAGTAATCTCTATGGTAAAAATTGGACATGTGTTGGTCTATGGGGGATGGGAGGCAGTGACGTAGCTATATATCCTAAGGCCTAGTGCAAAAGAAAAAAAAAACTAGGTCCCTATTTTGGTTTGGCTTTATCAAGAAAGAAAAAGTATGTTGGTAATTTTAAATATACTAAGTTACTTCTTTAACATCAGCCCTTTATCATGCGCTTCATAGCATAGGAATGCAAAGCTACTTCCTAACTACATGTATGTGTATGGGTTTTCTTGCGTGAACTTTAGTGATTACCCAGTTCGATTTGACACGTGATAGACAGGAAACGATACTAAAAATATGCATGAACAAGAAAAATGTACAATATTATTATAAGTGTTTTTAAAAAAACATCTCTGCGAAAGAACAGAGGAGGAGGGGGGACAAAATTACATCAGTCTATTGCAGATACGAGTAAACTGCGAAATACTTAAACAGGAAAAAAGCTTATTAATCACATTATTATTAAAAATAAAATGATCAGGAAGACATTGCTTCGTGTGTAGGTTATTTAAGATGCATGATAAGATTTTTCATCGAACTTGGAAGTTCATTTTCAAGTAACAGCTAGAAAGTTGAAAAATAATGTGAACCTTTCAATAGTAAAGTTGAAACACCATACAAACAAAGGGGGAAAAATTAGGGGAATTCCCCACAAATTCGAAATTACTTTTAACTAAGTTGCCCTGATTACACAGTTATGTTTTGCAACCTTTTATATTTATATCTTAGATGTAGGAGAAATTATCGCAAGTTCGACTTGCTTGGTGGTCAGGGTCCAACGGCCCCCCTGAGCTTGAGGGTCCACCTAGCCCATTAGGGGAGGTTGAACCTCCAAATCCTCCCCTTGTGTACGCTATTGTGTATGTGTATTACTCAAAAAGTAAACATGATTAATGTGTCAATTGTTCGATTTTGTACGTACTCAAGAAAAATTTTCTATTGATATTACTGTTTAAGTATTTTGAATTTAAAATGTCGCTATGAATAATGAGTTAAAACACGTTTGTGTGAGGATTCGTTGATATGCAGTAAACCATTAGAATTGTATTCTTATATATATTGTATTTGAAAAAAAAAGAATCTAGTTAAATAATTTCTGTGAAAAATTAGATTAAAAAATATTTAAGAAGCTTAAATTGCCGAAATTTATTCTGGAATTTCATTAAAACTGTTTTAGCTTAATATTTTGAATCAGGGCCCAAATTAGGAACACATAGGATAGAAAAATAATCCTAATTTTAAACTGTGTGCTCTCGTGTTCAAAGACGAAGTTAGCTAAATGGTTTTAAATTTACGAAATATCTAAATGTATGTCATTAAGAATCAATTTAGCATTACAATTCAAAGGAGACGAAGTATGAAAGTGTTTTATGTGGAAAGAGAAATGAATTAATTTCACTAGAAGCGAGCAGTGTAATAAAATATTCTGTTTGAGTGTACGAAAGATATAGTGAGGTTAGAATATGTAATATTTACGTTCGAATACTTCCATTCATAAGAGTTTTCAGTTTCCATCTTATTATTTTAATTTCACTCATAGAAAGCCTTAAGGATAGTGTCGAATGCGTTTGTTAGTATTGAGTCATGTTTTTGTCTTCCTGGGGTGTCGACTACATGCTTATTTATGAGATGCGGGTTCGTGTTTGCAACGCCCTTGTACACAGTGTGTGGTCTCGCGCAGTTTGACAAAAACTTGAATCGCAATTAATAGGCCCGCTTAGGGAGTATTACTGATAGTTTCGCAGTAAAGTTCGTTTATTTCTTTGTGTGCAGATTTTACTGTCCTTGTGTGTAGATATATTTTCATTTGTAAGATTTTTCGCCTTTTAACTCTTTTCGCTTAAGGAATAAGACATTTCTTCAGGTTGAAAGATTCGTTGGTACTTTGTCACATTTAAAATTTCATTATCTGGGAGAGAATTTCTGTTGCATTTATATTTTCCTCTATGACTATATGATGATATGTTTCGGAGAATGGAGGCTAACTCTGCCATGAAATGCCCTCGGAATAGCCTGTGACACGAGCCAATTTTGTTTATCTAAGTTACTTTTACCCTTCACTCCCTGCAAACGGCACAAAGCTAATATATATATATATATATATATTGAAGCAGAACCCGAGGATGAAAATGAAATGAATAATACAGCTCTTGTTCCCACATCAAACTAAATGAGGAACATCATGAAAAGTATGACCATGACTTTAGACCAGTGGTTCCCAAAGTGGTCTATATTAGACCCCCAGGGGTCTAAGACAGCATGCAAGGGGTCCACGTCCGCGAAAAATAATTTGGGGACTACGATAGTGGTCTCATTAAACCAGATCTTGACTTTAATTTTAAAAGAAAATTTAATCAAATGGAAACCAGATTTACCTGTTTAAGACATTTATTTACTAAATTTCGGTGTTTCTTGCCGTAATTAAGTTAAGGAGTATTATATCGGACGTCCTCAATTTTCCTAGTTTCTCAATTTGTCACAGACAATCTCCCAGGAAAAGTTTTAACCTACTTTCAACTTTTAGATGCACTACATTCAGATTTTGAATCTAGGTTTGACAATGCTTAGACTATATATATATATAGGTAAAACTACAGTAGGCAATTAATTAATAAAGTCACATTGAAAGAAAACCAAATGTCATATTACAAGAGGAACTGGTCGAAATAGGCACTAAGAAGATCTTAAAGTAAAATTTAGAAACGGATATCAGCAATTTTAGAAGCACCAGAATGGACAAAGCACAAGATATTCATCTCTCCCATTAAAAGCATTTGTTTGTTGCTCAGTTACTTTATGTAACAGTTTTTTTAAGTATTAATTAAATTTTAATTTAATTAACAAGTGTGTCTTATAGGTTTTAAACGCTATGCTTTACTACAGTTAGAAATTTAAATATTTTGAAGTAAGCATAGTTCTATACCAGCTGTCAAAAAGACATTTAAGTTGATAAATTTGCAAAAATTCTTTATTAGGTAAGTATTAGGGGTCTACCTAAAACCGAAAAACATGGCAAGGGGTCTATGAGACAAAAAAGTTTGGGAACCTCTGCTTTAGACGCCCATTCTAATGGTGAAATGAATGACAAAGTAGACGACATTGAGCAATTTGTGACAATCTGATACTAAAAAGGTTAATGCGAAGAAAAATATCAGATTATTTTTTTTCTTTCTATTTAAACTAAATGTTTTGTTTTTCAGAAAACGGGTATTAAATTTCATACAGTTCTTATGAATGTTTTTGTTTCATTGATTTTTATTAAATACATGCATATACATATCTCTGTATAAATAAAATGTCCTCTAATAAACTTAATTTTGATAGATATATGTTTTTTGCAATATTTTTTAACACGAAAAAATATTTTAGTCGTCTCCGTTTTGTGTTAAACGATTTTTACTATATTTCACTTTACACAGACACTTTACACTTTCATGGCAAAAGCTGCAACCTCCCCCACACACAAAAGTCTGTTTTCTTCTAATGACTTAACGTTTGATTTTATTATATAATTTTAATTACTTTATATTCCAGAGAATGACTCACTTTTAACACAAAAAAATAAGATTGAGATTTACGGGTGCGCCTTATATGCCGGATATAAAAACGATAGCTTTAAAAATAAGATGAGCAATAAAAGAGAGAGAGATTTCTATATATATGCAAGTATTGTTTATTTAAAAGAAACGACATTCGTATTCATCTTCAGTTATATCTTCTGGCACATCATTCGTGTTTTATCTTCATTATCATTGTTACTCTGATCTATATACAAATAATCATCTTCCTTTCCATCCAGATTGTAAGATATACTACATATAGTTATAAAGAACTGCAATATGTCAGGTTTTATTTCACATTCCAAGCTGTTATTTTCCACTCACACTCTATTTATACATTCTGACGTGACACATTTTCGCTTCATGTTGTAAATGTTTTTTCACCCTCTAACATCCGCATACTTTCTAACCCCTCCTTTCTGGCTCCTTAGAATTAATTATAGAAGTATACCGTTATTCAAATGTCTGGTGTACAATTCTTCGAAAAAATTACTTAAAAGAATTAGAACCCTGCACATGTACATTTCAAGTTTCTTCTTAAAAAGAGGGTGTGCGTGATACAGCGAATATACAGGTATAATGAGAGGACAAAATAATAGGAACATCCATTTAAAAATGAGTCGTCCTTCAACCGGCTACCACGTGTCGCAACAGTGTGCCACCTAGTGGCGGCGAAAGGGAAGGTATCAGTTAAGCATTTGACAGCGTGAGAGTTACATGAGAAAATAATGTTCTTAACAAAGCGTGATAATGTCCGACCTCTTTGACGTGAAAAGGGACATGATAATTGAAATTCGCCTCGCTGTAGCGTTCGTGTTCATAACAGTCAACCTTGTAGGTGTTTCAAGGACCACTGTGTCAAGAATTATAGGAGCCTACACAAACCTAGGTAAGGTATCTTCTGTGAATCACAGCAATGGGTGAAAGTCGAAGTTGAAGGACCGGTGTTGAAGAGGATAGTTGCCCGAAAACAAGACTACACTGCCGCAGATAAAGTCCGAGAATGATACCCACCCACAGAACACCGTATCTATGAAAACTAATCAACGGAAGCTGCATGCTCTGTGAACATTCATTGCAGAGTAGCTATTCCAAAACTATTAGTTTGGGCGCAGAATGCTATGAAGAGACTAGAGTGGTGCCGAGATCACCTAAACTGGACACAAATGCAATGGGAAAAAGATATCTGGTCTGATGAATACTTATTTGGCAATATTCCAGACCACCGGACGGGTGTTCGTCTGGCAAACACCGACAGATGCATTTCATGTTGACTGCCTGGTTTCAACCGTGAAACATGGAGGAAGTTCTGTGATGGTGTGGGGCGTAATATCTACCCGTGGACTGAGGCCTTTCGTTGTTCTTGAGAGAGATGGTCACAAGCGACCATTATCAATGCATTACCGCAGATCATTTTCACCCTATCCTTCAGACTCTCTTTTTGGAAGTAGGTCTTGTGTTTCAAGATTACAACGCCTCTGTTCACACGTTTCACTGTGTTCAAACATGAACACATGAGCATGACGATGAAGTGGAGCATCTAGAGTAATGTACCTAGTCACCTGATTTGAACGTCATTGAGTTTTTATGGGGTTTTTAGAGAACAAAGTCCGTGCTTGGTTCCCTCCTCCACGCACAGCACACTATCTGGACTAGAGACAGCCCTGCAAGAGAAATGAGTTCAAATTCCGTTGACATTTATTTGTGAATCCCACATCGAATGAAAGCTTATTTCAAGCCAAAGGTGGCCCAATTCCTTACTAATAAAAGAATTTTATTTTTTCGCAGTGGGTGAAAAAACCGATTCTACTGTTATACTTCAGTTATTCTCTTCTTTTCTTAAAATCTATATTTTGAATAAAATGTTTATTCGGAGTTAAAAGTTTTTTGCCTGTCATTCATTTAAACGAATTTAGATTCCCCCTCAGGGGCTGCAAGAAGCATGAATAATCCTTTTGTTGTGAAATATAGATGAGTTTTAAAATTTAAATGGATGAGATATTAAAGCATGAATCACCAGATTTCCTCAAACTTTTTGCATTTTTCGAAAAAAAAAAAAAAACAGAGCAAGCAATTTAAATTGGAGACTAATATGTGTCATCAAATAATGAATAATGGAGGTTATTCCTTCAAATGCTTATTTCATTTGTAAAAAAAGATTCTCGTACAGTGCAGATTTATGATATACACTTGCCTCATTACACAGGCAATCATTTTACGTGTTTATGGTATAATTATTATTAAAATCTAGCTTCAGAAAATCAGCATACCTCTCAGGGACTCTTTAAAATTTTCTTATTCAAGCACCAACAACAACAAAATCTATCTTAACATAAAGAAACAAGAAGGACCACCAAATAATTCCAAACCACCCCCGCCAAAAGTCTGCGTACACTTACAAAATATAACTTTTATAGTAAAAAAACCCCTTTTGTTATGAGATAATTACACAAAGTTTGGTTTTTAAGTAATTATAAGATTCTACAACGATTTATTTGGAATTTAAGATTTGAAGGCTTGTGTGCTTCCACGGTGTGTAACTGAAAAGGGATCAATTTATTACTGAAAGAAAAATCATCTTAGATCTATAAAAAAGGCGGAAATGTTTTTAATCGATTGCCTGAAAATGTTAACAGGATGCATTCATTGATTCAAAAAGTGTTCATGAACTACAAATGAACTAAAATTTTAACGTCCAAGTCAACATCCGGCCACTTGTCTGCAGTGTCACCTCGAAAACCTTGCTTTGTCATACGCTCTGTAAAAATAAATCCATAACAATAAGCTTCACAAATAGCTATAATTGTTGCTGAGATATTTTTAAAAAAATTGTGATTTTAACCACAATTTGAAGAGAACTGAAAAAGGATAACTATCATGGCCGAGTTGCACTCAAGAAGCCATTCATCTCTCAAGTGAACAGAGTTAAGAAAATGATCTTTGCCAAAAAACACCTAAATAGGACACATAATTATTGGAATAATTTAATATATTCAATTGAAAGTACTTTCTTTTATTGTCGGCCTCAAAAGGACAAAAAAATGCCTGCAAAAATTCATGCACAGATCTTAAGAAAGAAAATCTTTTTCCGACTGTCAAACATGGAGGAGGAGGCATAATGGTTTGGGAGTACGTAGGAAGCATTTGGGTTGGTAATCAGGAATTTATTGAACCAATAATGTACAAAATTAATCCCCATAAAATGTAGTGTTTAACGCGCACTATTATCACAAGAAATAAGATCTAATGGTACGCATTATACGCCAAGTATAAAAAAGAAATCTTGAAAAACAAAGAAGAGACGACGAGCACACACATATAAAAAAATTAAGCTTTTAAATGCATAAAAATACCGTTTATTTAAAAGAAATGTCATTCCTTATGAACTTAAAGGGCTGCATTTCTAGGAATATACCACTTTTTCTAAAGCTTGGAATAATATTTCGAATAAATGACTTCAAAACATAAGAACATTGCACTCGCATATTTCAGGTTTCTACGTAAAAAGGGGTTGTGCGCTACACAGCGTTCATACCTAAAATTTAAAGATACAGCTTGAAATTGAGCATCATACGTCGGATTTTATGGTTCTTGAACTTATGAAGTAAAATATCTGGACAGTACCAAGAAACTTGCGGTTGGTGTTGATTTTTACTTTCAGCAAAACAAAGATACCAAGCTATTGGCTTACACTGTACAATCATGGCTGTTCTACCATGTCCCAAACCAATTTCGTAAGCCTTCCCATTCCCCAGACCTAAGCACAATAGAAAGTTTGTGGGATTTATTTGAGAGGATATTCAAGGTACACGTAATAATACCCAAATAAATGCTCAAATCTGTCGTAGTAAAAGAATGGAACAAAATAACCTCAGAAAAGACAATTAAGCTAGTTGAATCCCTGACAAATATGTTGAGGGAGTTATAGAAAGAATGACTTTCCGCACCTCTGAAAAACATCAATAAGGTTTCTGAGGTGGTACGTAAGAACAGGCTGTAAGCAATAGAGCAAATAGCAGAATCATTTGAGATATACGAGGCCACATGTCAATGGATACTGACTAAGGATCTCAAAATGCATCGGGTGTGTCAACACATCATTCCTCGTATGTTAAACAAAGATCAAAAGGGTATGGAAATAGCGGAAGACTTAATCTTGACTGTTCAAGAAGATCCTTCCCTACTAAGCAGAATTGTTACTGGAGACAAGAAATGATGTTTTTTGTACAATGCAAGAAAGCATCGGCACCGTGGAAATCATCACAATCTCCACGCAAGCAGAAATTCCACCAAGACCGCTCTAAGGCAGTGCTTCTCAAACTTTTAGTACTTGTGACCCAATATTCAATCATGATTTTCTTCACGCCTCCCTCCATACAATAGCAATGTATTGAATTCAACAATATGATGCTTAAGCTACAATACGCCTTTAACCTCTTAATTGCCGCCAGCGTATATAAACGTCTCGCTCCTCCATCAAGTTGCCACGGACGTATGCATACATCTTTCCAAAAAATTATCTTTTCTGTTTACTGCTGTCTATAAAATTATTAAGAAGGCTTTGTTGGAATGCAATAAAATGACCTTGACAGTGTGTTTGCGAAGGATTCTACTTATTTCAGAGGATTTTCTTATTTATTCCCTTTCCCCCTCCTCCAAATACACCCCATACGCGTGTATATGTGCGAAACAATGGCATTGGGGAGTGAATCATGTAACTGTTAATCGGCCGTTAACGGATTCATTATAAACCACACAAATTGACAAATGTGTTAATTTTTGCATATAATTTTATATATGACAAGCTTATGGGGTCACACTGGTATTTATTAAACTTGTTCTTAAATTTGTATTGTTAAATTGTTTATAAAATACATTGTGCAGTACTGATTCATTTATAAGTGTATTGTATCAGTGTAAATGTGTATTTTATTATTTTTTTTTTCAGAATGTATTCTGCTTGTTTACTTTCAAAAAATTAATAATTTTTTAAATGATCTTTTGTTTTCGACTTTTCAATATGCTTGCGCCCCTCTCCTAGGGTCATCACGTGACCCTAAGGAGCTTGCCCCACAGTTTGAGAAGCGCTGTTCTAAGAAGAAAGTCTTGCTAGAGGTGTTCTTCGATATCAAGGGCATTGTGTGTGTGCATCTGAGATTTATGGATGCTTCTGCACACCGATCTTCCCTCCTCGTCACTGACTTTCATGCGAAAACTCAAACAACTGTTTTACCACATCCTCTCTATTCCCCTGATCTCGTCCCCTGCGATTTCTGCCTATTTCCTGAACTGGCACGTCGTTTGCAGGGTCGTCGATTTCAATCTGCAGATGAAGTTAATAGTGCATTACAGGTTGAATTAAAGGATATGGCTAAAAATGGATTCCAGAAATGTTTCGAAAACCTTTACAAACGATGACAAAAGTGTGTTATTGCCCAAGTGTCTTATTTCGAAGCAGGATGTGTTTCAGAAAGATGATTGCTAATATTTTTCACGTTATAAACTCAGTCCGGGAACTCTTGAATTCTACCTAGCATGGTGATGCAGGTTGGCCTTCAGAACAAAACCATTAGTCTTCAATTAAATTTTAAGTTTAAGTATGGCATTACTATTTACGAAATGTTTACATAGATGATATAAAGATAGATAAATTATATAAAGTCGTCTTTTTCATAATGTGGACCGTCTTGCTCCTCTCTTTGCAGTTTTTTAACAGCCACGAGGAAAATCGTCGTTTCCTTCCAGTCAAGGCGTTCTCCAACGCTTAGAGTCTACAGGCAGATAGGCTCCCAAAACAATGTGGGCGCCATCAGACATGCACAAAAGATCTTTAGAGCAGAACAAACGGGTTACGATCTGGCAGTAGTGGTTGGCACAACATATATATACAATGATTTTGCTAGATTAGTTAAACAGTAATTGATATTGGTTCGAAGACACTAAGAAATAACAGTCTTGAATCATATGAGGGTAATGAGCTCGGTGGAAAATTAATATTGTGTGAAGGAATACAATGTATACAGGGTGCCAGGGAAAATTCTTTCAACCTGAAAATTCGAGGGCTGTAAATTAAGTAATAGAAACATGGGTATAAATCAATTCTTAATGAAATTACTAGTACACACACAATTTTATTACATTTCTTTTATATAATCACCAGCAAAGCTTGTATCCTTTTGCCAAATGTCGGGATGCCTTTGGAGACCATTGGCAAGGTGTTGATTGTTGATGTTAGCGACGGAGTTCCCTACTGAGAAGCGTATAAATGAAAGATCATGAAATCAGTATCCTCGGAGAGGTTCCTTCAATTTTAGAAATAGATAGAAGTCACAAGGACTCATGTCAGGTGAGTAGGGAGGGTGTTCCAAGATTTTCCACTGCACCATAGCAATCGGAAAATGACATCGTTTTCGACAAGACAACGAACGTTGTCAAGCAACACAATAGGGAGATTTTTTTTGTGATTAACGGGGACGTTTGCACCTCATAGCTGGACGTAGAAGATGTTGAAATCAGCAGTAGTAGTCTGCGTTGACAGTTTTTCCTGCAATCACAGCATGCGTAAGAATAACACCCTCCTAGTCGTGGACTTGCATGTGGAGTTGCAAAAATCTTATCTTTTATGTAACCCTATAGGAAGAAATCTAACATAGCAAGGCCCCACGATCGTGAAGGTCATTCAACACTACCAGAGTATTCGATTATTTATTGTCCGAAACAATCTTTGAGAAAGATTTGTTAATTTTCCTTTCCTCGTTAGCGATCTACCTTTTTCATGTAAAGTTGTAATCTTTCAGCAAATTGAGTACAGAATTTTGAGTATGCAGAATTTTGCAGCTAGATGATAAAAATGGTGTAAATATAAATAAGGTGAATTCGTGATAATATCAGATT
Organism: Trichonephila clavata; assembly: GCA_019973975.1. NCBI lineage: Eukaryota > Metazoa > Arthropoda > Arachnida > Araneae > Nephilidae > Trichonephila > Trichonephila clavata. Next base: position 40,778 of record BMAO01018987.1, read on the forward strand.
TATTAGTACACTTAGGAAAATGTTTTCTTTCCAAAATGTGCTAAGAGAGAAATTTTGCTAAGAAAAAATGGTTTGAGAATAGATATGTTGTAGAGGGCTACGTGAAACATCTACAGCTACTTTAAATTTATTTATAATTTGACCTTTATTTCGTGAATTCTTGAATTTCTGTTAGAATTTCACTCCTGGGCATATCATCATCATCATCATCACCGTATTATTTCAGTAGGTTAGTTTTGAGAAATATATATATATTTCTTTCTATCGGAAGTTTAAGGAGAAATTTATCTCAAAAACAAATAAACAAAAATTATAAATAGTATGGTTATAGTAAATTGATATATATATATATATATAATATATTTAGATAAATCTTCATAAGGGTATAGTCCATGTGTTAAAAATGTAAATGCACAATTACTAAAATGTGTAAAAAAGACAATTTATAAAATACGCTATTGACAAGCCTTTTTTCTCATTCACATTATTGAAATGTAACTTTTTCGCTTAACATATTCAAAGACATATGTTAATCGACTATTTCCGAATCCGCAAACACAAACATGTTCTTTTGCAAAATAAACAAGAAGTGGAAGTTTAAAAAATAACATATGAAATGTAAAATGGCATCAGAAGAGGAACTGGATTATGGCCGCATCACAACTTTCGTCATCACACATGAAGCACTTGAAGATAAATTTTGAAATCATTACCAATTGCTCTGCATTCGATGAAAAATTAATTTAAATTAAAATTACCATCATGAGTTACTAAATCTTTTTAGTACTGGCGGCTTAAATAAAAGGCCAAAGAGAGCGTATATGTACAACATGGACATGTTATATTTCAAATAACAAATTCTAAATCGTGATTGCAATTGAGGAAAAAGTACTTAGAAAAGCGATAACGTTTTATTTGACAGCATATTGTGGCTCTCTTTAACCGTCATCTGGGATAGGGAAGGGACGGGATTGCTAAATATAAAAAAAGAAGCTACGCAGTTAATTTAGATTTGAATATAAATCAAAATATTTAATATGGAATATATGTTATTTGAAATTATTTGTAATATATCTATTAACGTTATAAATATTTTTTTTCCAAATTATTATCGTCTGCTTTGGTTTAATAGTTTATATAATTCTAATTCATATTAGTGTTTATTTTATTTACTGACATTTAAACTTTTCATATTAAAAGTTTTGTTGCCTAAATTGGCATCCTTTTCGTCATGAATCTCGACATGAGAATTGTTCAGTTGACTGCTATGATTCGAATTTGATGTGTTTTCGAGGCGTCGAAGAAACAGCTGTTGCTTTTACTGATTGTTTTAATAACATTTTAGATTAAAAAGATTTTTTTTCAATGTTCCTACGTGTAAATAATAGTTTTCTTGTTTGTTACATTCTAATTTTAACTAAAAAATTAAGTTTATTTCGAATTGGATTATTTGCTCTTTATTTCGAAAACTGTACGTTCTCGAAACAGAAACGACGAATCGGTCATGGTTCTGTTGTTTATTCATCGAACTGGGAAAATAAATTAATTCTTATTGAAAGGTTCTTCAGTAAATTTTTTTTTTTCTGGAAACACTCATATCTATTGACATAATAAATGACCCATATTTATTGATAGTTTAAACAAGTAGACTTATTAAGAAGTCGTTCATAGAAACTTTTATACATCATTTTGTTGAATTTCAAACTTCTTGTGTTTTTAAAATGAAATAAACTTACAACTTTTGCATCATTTGTGATTTGAATTACTATAGATATTCTAGCTTAAATTCTTTCCTTTAACGCCTTTGTATTACAAGTAAAATTTTCATATATGATTCATGTCATTCTGCCTAAGAGAAAGAAAAGAAATATTTAGCAAAAAAAAAAAAAAAAAAAAAGAATAACATAGGAATGATTCGTGCAGCCGGAAATACGAACACCGTGTTCGTGACAATAACTGACTCGATCTTCCTTGTACAGAAAATAATAAATTAGAAAAGAAAAGAAAGAAAGTAATAATACTTTAAGACCGAAGATTAATACCAACGTAATGATTAAGAAATATATTACTTAAAGGCCACTGTTGGTGACTGGAAACAAAAACAAAGAAAAAAACCTGATTTTTGTTTTAATTAAATTAATACATTGGTGAGAAAATTAATCAATTGGGTAGAACCGATCCTGATTTTTCCTCCCTGAATTCGACGAACCAGGTGTCAAAATAATTTTTGTAACCAGTTCTACAAAATAGGGTATTTTCATTTCTTATTCTGCTTTATAAGCATTCATTTGCACCAACAATAGGATCGGAGATAAGCGAAACATATTGCAAATGAGGACACTAATAAAGATGTAAAAAAGATTCGCATTAAAAACTTTTTTAGCTTTCCTTTTGTCAGTACAATATTCCTTTGATTTAACCGCTATAGGCTCCAAAATCCGGATGTCACGATGCGTAATATTGCAGCAATCCCTTGTCCTTCAAGTCACTAACAACCAAGAATAGCGTGCAACTTCGCGCTGTTTTTTGACGGATATTCTTAATCATGCATAAGTTCTGATACAATTATAAAAAGTTACAATTCAAAAATTTATGATCAATTTAAAAATTTATTTTACCTTCAAGTTTAATACATAACCCATTTTATTCAAAATAACACTACCTTTTGGCTTCACACGGACTTGATGACTCTGTAGTCAGTCATCCATCGATGCACACTTTAAGGGGATTTTCATAGTTGTTTTTCTTAAAGAACGTTAAAAAAAGTTTTAATTAGAATGCAGTTTTTGGCATACCTTTACCTTCATTGCTGACCACTATATAGAGTCAAGTGGATTTACATCTGGTTTGTTGAAAGGCCAATCATCGTGTTCTGTTGTTCGGCCCATCCTCTTTCAACTACCAATGGGTCGATTTTGTCTGATGAGAATGAAAAGAATCCTTTCGAAAAGTCCAATAGTTTCCATTGAACAGGTTTACTTTCAGGGTGTTTACTATTAGTTCTATGATAGTTTCCACTCCTTTCTGGCAAAAAAGAATCCCTGTGTGAAGACGCTTTCATGGCTAACATCTTACCAAATTATTACTGAAGACGGATGACGAGTTATCTCCAGGCATTTGCTCTATTTAACTTCTCGAACACTTAATAGTAATCCTGATGGTTGAACAATTCTTCAACATCAGAAATTTCCCCGTAGGTAAAAAGAATTATTTTGTGGTTGTTATGAACATGCCGTCACAACAGTGCTTTTGCCTTAAGGTACTTCTGATTCCTTATTTCCTATGAAAGAAAATGAGCAATTATTCTTCTAAAACCTCTAAGCCTATGGGTTTCGTTTACTATTTTGTGATACATTCTTTTTGATATATTCATCTGATTAACATGAATTCTTCTTTTAACAAGAATTTTTATGAATTCTCTCAGTACCTGCTTTGACAAGAGTTAGTGTTCCCTCCAATCACGGACGACCGCATTTACTACGATCTGTAATGTCGCTGGTCTCAGAAAATTCTTATTGGCTTGATAAATGAATAACATCTTTTGATGTTTAAAAGCCTGGGCTTTTTGTTTACTCAGAGAAATATATGCTACACGCCTTTGTTTAAAGTGTTAAAATTCTGACTGATCTAAGGCCTTATCACGCACGTCTCTGAACAACTCGAGTCTAATTTGAACAACCGTTTCAAGCAGCTGTAGGGGTTGCCGTTGCTAAGGAAACTGGGCAAAATTCGCTTCAAAGTATTGTTTGAAAGAAAAATTGCTCCAAATATACGTATACGGGACATGCCTTTAGAACAACATGTGTAAAAGACAACAATTTTCTGAAAAATATTACAGATGATATCTAACGACGCAATTTAAAATTCTTTGCTGCGTCTGAGTGAGAGTAAACGATTTCAAATTTTTCTATCAGAACTTATGACGTGACTAGATATTTGAAGCACACCAAAAGCCAAATTCCTTTTTCGCGATTCCTTTTTTCCCATCGCGAGTCATACGCGATGGGCTATAAGTTGGTTTGTTGTGGTTCATATCAAACACTCATGTCAAAGGTGATACCCCGCTCCTTAATATGAAGGCCAGGGGCTTAGCTACCACCGTATCAGCCGTGTTAATCATATGAGGCCCCCAAGCTACAGGAACCCTAACACGTGTAACTACAGTCTCACTAATAGAGTTATTATATCTAAAAAATGGCCCAGAAAAGAAACCCACTCAGAACTGGCTGCGCCAGTGATGAAGACCCAAACTCGTAGATTTAACTCCTTTTACAATTGTGAAAACTTGCCCGAAAGTGCGTAGTGAATATTTATTATTACCATTATTATATATTAAGGATATCTTCTCTCTTAATTAGAGCTTGGAGCGTCTCTTCAGCCTCTGGGAAGTATTTTCAGCATGAAGATTTAATTTTTAGTAAATTGGATAAAACCATCAAAATAGAACCCCAGTTGCGATCACTGGACCAAATCCAATAACCTCTGTATAGTTTTGTAAGGTTACATGAGAGTCTGCATAGCTTGTATGACTTGCTTCATTTTTAATCGACTATCCCTCATTGTTAATTGCAGGTTAAATCTGTGGTTTGAGATAACGGACAAAAACGACTTAGCAATGAATGATGTTTCATTCCACAGATCCGACAAGAGAAATTAGAAAAACAGATTTTATGTCTGAGTTTATCAATTAGATCATAAATTATATTTTTTCCCACACATGCTTGAGTCTTTTTTTATTTTTATTTTCGGAAAAACTAGACCATTGTTTATATTATGATAAGAAATTACTGGCGCACCTCCCCTTTTTTCAGATAAAGAACACTATTATAGGATTGTAACTTAAACTTTCAGTGACCAAATCTGGAAATCGTTATTCCTGATAATCCTGATCAGGACAATAGAACAAAATTATTCAATTATTGTATTGTCATGGTCCTCGACAAGAGTGCAAAATTTCAAATTAATCAAATTTTTTAAAGTGGGCAAAAATTGAGTTCAAAGATTCCGTTACATACAAGTGAAGCTTATAAAAGCGTGTTAAAAAGGAATCAATTTTTGAATGAGTTTTGTTGATGTATGAAATTTTTTTAACATGGTGAATGCAATGAATATGCTAGACATGCCTAATTTCTCTTTTGCATAATTCGAGTTACGTTTCTATTATACTAATTGCATAATAAAATGACAATTAACTAAAAATAAATATTCTAATTTTTTGAATATTAAAAAAGAGGTTTTAAAAAGAAATTGCTGATCTGAAATATATTTCATAAAAACAATTTCCATAAAGTCATTTCAAATCACCTTAGTATACAAAATATACGCAAGATAGCATTTTCTGCTAATTCTGAATATACTCCTGTATGACGAATATCAATAGCATTCTTATCTATATTCTTATCTATTTCGACAATGAATAATTCAAAGGGAATGCTGAATCAGCACTTCACTATTTTTAAAGTTCATTTTCCTCACCTCGTAAACAAATGTGTGGTGATATTTTGGGAATTTAAAAGTAGAAGCTGTATGTGTGTCTCGGTCTAGTGAACAGATATTCGGTTAAGTAAACAGCAATAAAGAGGCAAGCCAATGAATTTAATATTAAACTGTTATTTAATTACTTTTATTTTAAAAGAAAGAAGTTATAAAATTCATGCTATGCTGGCTTAAATTCTAAGCATATTGTTAGTTATCTTTAAAAAAGGATAATAAATGTTTGTTATAATTTGAATATCTTAGTGTAAAAAATCTAAATTAAAAAAAACCTTAATTTTTCTCATGTAAAACCAAATGTTAAAATTTTCCAATAAAAATCCGTGAAGATATAACACGTACAGCAGTTTGTCGTACTATATTTTTAAAATTTAAATATATTCTATACACTGGGTGTCCCAGGATTATTGGAACAAATTTTTAGAGAAGGGGGGGGGGTGTAGCTTAATAGTTGAGTGGTAGTGCATCGCGCTTCCACGCCACAGGTCCGGGGCTCAAAACCCAGGCTGGGCAAGGTTGACTCAGTCTTTTATCCCTTCAATGGGTAGATAAATGAGTACCAAGCTTGCTTGGGAACTAAACGGGCCAGACTGACCACCTGATCGAACATCTGCTTATGCACATCATTACCCAAATCACGTAAACTGAGATGGATACAGTAGGCCTTGGTTGCCATGCGCTACTGCGCCACTTAGTTTAGGGGACATCATAAGGATTCAGATTTGCATAGAAACCCGTGGTCGGAAAAGTCACGGGAAGGTAGTAACACAAGTACAAGAAACAAAGAGACACAAGACTGAAATCATCTGAAATATTTTTGGTCAAATATAATACACGTACAGTGGTAGATGATATGTGAAAATGTCACAAAAGATGTTCAACGTTTCCACCGTTGCTAGCGAAGCATGTGTTACACCGTCGGACTATGGAATGGCGGACTAGCTAAAATACACCTGGATTTAGTTGGACATCTCCAGATCACAGATGATTCTTGTAACAGGGTCAGGGCTCAGGATTAAGTAGGCTTGGTAGCAGCTCTTCCAAAAAGATGAGATAATCTGCAGATGTTAGTAAAATCTCGCAGCTAAATTAGTAAACATCCGGTGGTCTGGTGCATCACTTTGGGGGTACCTTCCACGGTACATTCTTTCTAATGCTCATGCAGTTCCTTTTGACGATCCGTAAATCGGGTGCATATCTGCCAGCTCGGTGCTAAACATAAAACAATGTTTTTATGTCCGTACCTTCAGATCAATACTCTATAATTCCCTCAGCATTCTGGTCTGTGCTTCGAAAACGTTTTACTCGTTGACACAGATTATATTTCTTGTTTTAGAGTTTCCTCACCTGGATCAAAGTTTTTTTGCAAAGCTTTGTTCAAATGAATACTCTATGCAGAAAACGGACCAACAGAAATTACAATAAAAAACCTGTCGTAAAAATTTCAATGTACCAGGAACGTCAATGATAACCGAGCTGGAAGTGTAGTTGTCCAATCGCAAAAGTTACGGTGGTGAATGTTATAGTCGTTCAGCAGATCAACCAACAAGGGTCCCACATTTGATAATCGGGCTATTGCCTTTGACTACCAAATGCATATGCTAAGTGGCATTGAATGGCCTCCCTATTCCCCAGATTTTACTCCATTTTTTTATTTGAGGGAATATAAAAATCAGATGTAGAGTAAAAATCCACAAATTAGAAGTGAATTGGAACTATCACATACATACCATTCCAACTGAAATTGTAACAGGTTCTATTCGTGGTTCTTCAACTAATGT
>BMAO01018988.1:0-19936 GCA_019973975.1 Trichonephila clavata
GCATCCAAATCGTTATGAATCTATTTATATTTATGTACGCATATTTTAAAAAGATTATCATTATTTTTTTGGAGAAAGCGCATTGTAAATACTTATTTACCTTTTGTACCCCCCCCAAGATCTTTTATTTATTCTAATTCCACTTTAGGTACTTTTAAAGGTTATGCCATTTACTTCGAGTAGAAAGGAAATAAGAAAAATCATGTATTAATCTTCAATATTTTTGTTGATAATTAGTATACCGATTCATCTAATTTATTCCATCAGCAGCAGAATAAAATATTTCCCAGAACACTACTTTTCATTGATATTTGAGCAAAAGTTATTAGATTAAATTGTTTAAATAAATGGAATAAAGTTCTACAATACCATCCCTATAAAGATAATGAAGAATATCTTTCAGAGTTTTTTTTCCCTGATCAGGGATTTAAACCAATAGAAATAGAAACAAATTTTAAATGGTTCGGCTCAAAACATATTGTAGTGGTAGTAAATGAACTCTGTAGAGTTTTTGATTTGTGGATTTCAAAACCGATTTGGTTATTTTTTCTTTAAAAAGATTTTAAAAAATTTTTATAATAACCGTATCACATGATTACAACAAGCATTACATTATCTAGATTCAAAAATACAAATTTTATGTATTAACCTACGTTATAATGAAATATTAATTATTATATCCCTTTTCTCAATTGCTTGCGCTCATTTATCAGAAGGGAGCATTTGCTTTGATTTGATTTTAATTTACGTCGTATTCTTAAGCAACACGATGACTACTAGTGATGGGTCTCGTAATTTTGAACTGGGGTCGAGTGATGAGGCTGATACATAAGCTGGAACATCCTTTCTACACCTACAGGAGGACTTTGAGCCTCGAAAAATTTAACGTACATTAGCCCTTTAGGTCTTTAGGGGCATTAGGTTTCGAACCTGAGACTCAACAACGCAGGCCAATATGACCCACGGCTACCGCGGCCACAAGTGTACATCTAGGGATTGCAATACCGGTATACCGGGTTACCGAATACCAGTATTTTGAGCCATTTGTACAATTTTATAATACCGGTATTCACAAGTTTAAATACAGTTTCTTTTTCGGTATTTATATACTAGAAATTTTTTTAAATTATCTCCACTAAATGTTCAAGGATCGCCAACACACACACATAGCAAAATAGCATACGTTTTTGTTTTGATATCTCCCTAACGGGCGAAATTATTTAGACTGTGAATACAAAGTTGCATTGTACTATCAAGAGAAGTGATAAAATATGTGAATCATCCAAGGAGGTAGACCAAAACTATCCTATTGCAGCTGAGAGCGATACTGCACACGCACAGGATTCGTAGTCTGGTATTTGTGAAAACAAGGTTGTAGTTGTGAAAAAAGAACATAATGTTTCGATATTTTTCAATTTGTTGAGTTTGTTACTCACATTGTATTTGCATATCATACTTTAGGGTTCAAAATCATTTTCAGATTTATTATACGTATACTCATAAATAATAACTATAATAATAAATAAGAATAACTTTAAAGAACATAAAAAAATCAGTTGATAATGCTTCGGTTTGGTTTCATTATTTATATGATCAAAACCATGGACCACGGACTGAATAGTGATATTTACACTTTTTTGTGATTCTTTATATACTGTTATAACTTATAAGTTACACATTTTTTTTATATTTTCACTCTCTAATAAAACCGGCAAATAAAACAAAGAAACATCTGTATTCTCTTCCTTTTCTAAAATTTCTACTACCGGTATTAAAACCAGTATCTCGTTATTAAGACCTGAAAAAAATACCGAATACCGGTATTGAACTTTTAGTCCGATATTGCAATCCCTATGTACATCGTAACAACGAAGGAAAATTACTTCTGTAACAAGTAAACATATGTACAACTAGTGAGTTCTCATCCTAATACTGTATTCTAAAACCTGTTAGATTTGCTTGAGATAATGTCTCACATTTTTTTTTATAGTGTTACTATAATTTGTAAGGAACCAACTTTCTTCAAGAAACATCCATTTTTGCCAAACTCACTTTTTTTGGAAAATATCTCCAATTACTAACATGTTACTTCTAACATATAGGAAATAATTAACAGTAACCGACTACGATATCCACGTGTTTGCCAATTCCATTCTAACTTTGTAATTAATATCGTTAAACAGTAACACAATTTGAATTTAGCAACTCATTAATCCTCTTAATTTAGAATATCGCTTGATAAATACATGTCGGAAAAATAATTAACTCGAATGCCTGAATTACGACTTAGCACCGCAACAGTTAATTATTCACCTAATGCTGTAAAGCCACAAGAGAATGCGCTTTTATCCTAATTAACTACAGCGATTCTTCAATTTAAAGGCACTCAAGGAACTTAATAGCTTGGAATTAATTGAAATCCCCTTTTCAGGAAATCCTCGTTTTTGGATGAAGAACAGAAATCTTATAACGAAAGACCTGGTTCTGAATCTCAGGAAAGTAACGAAATAAATTTTAACTACACTTATCCAGAAGGAAAGTCTTTATTACAATCCTATTAAGAATCTCAAGAAACTTCTGACTCTGCTTCAATTTTGGAAGTAGTATACACTTTACTATACTTTTTGCCTGTTTATATTCTAAGGTAGGTATATACACTCATGCTGAACCTTTACTTTTGATAATACTTACGATCACTTTATTTGATTGCAAAAGTAATTCTATGAACGCACAACCTTTATGAGATAATACTCCTTTCTTTTTTTTTTCAGCCTCCTTTTAGATAACGAGAAAGAAACACAGGAATGGCACAATTATCTATATGCTTCCGCTCTTTTCACTACATTGGTTTTTTCCACTTTCGCTGATTCTCAGCGAAAATATTATGGTCTAATGGGTGCTTACGAATCAAAACTGCTGTAATGAATGCTATCTTTGAAAAGGTTTGGATAAGTACTCCTATTAAATTAAATTTAATTATTATTAGGGGAAATGGTTTTTATACTCCATATTTACTTTAACGAATGCTTGTAAGAGTCTTAAGCAATGAAACCATAATGATTCCATTCTAACTCTTCTAACCTTGTATGTAATGCATAATGGGAAACTAATTTAAAAATGGGTTTTTTTAATGAATTTTTCAGATTATTGCCGTTGTAAAAGTAGAGAATGTTCTAATAATGGCTGATATTTTAATCCAATCATTTTAAGTTGTTAAAGAGAGATTAACTTCTTGGTATAGGATAGTTGAACTCCATTTTAAAATTTTCATTTTTTTAAGACTTGGATAATATTTGGCAATTAAGTATTTCTTAGAAAGTAATACTTAAATATAATATTTTTTTTATCAAAAATTACCGAATAAAATACATTAATTCATAAAAATAAAATTGGAAGCTGATAAATGAATAATAAATTCTTTATAAATAACATAAGAAACTTCAACACATGAAGCTCATATTTGCCTTATTTTTTCCTAGAATAATACCTATATGAGCACTCGTTATACTAATATTAGCTTTTTAACACCCTTTTATAAGCTTCACTTGTATGTAACGGAATCTTTGAACTCAATTTTTACCCGCCTTAAAAGGTCAGATTAATTCGAAATTTTGCTCACTTGTCCAGGACCGCTGACAATACAATAATTTAGTAATTTTGTTCCATTGTCCTGATCAGGACAATCAGGATTAACAATTTCTCATTTTCAGATCCCATTCCGCATCTGGCGACTAAAAGATTAAGATACAACTTAGTTCGATTAACTATAAAAGGGTGTTTTTTAGTTTTTTTAAAACTATAATATATTTTTTTTAACAAAACAAGAATTTTGAAAGGAATGATACATAGGAACTATACTCATAGTACAAACTCTAACTTATTGTTAAAATAGAAATTTCATAAGTGTTTATTGTTATAATGCTATGTTCCCCAATATTGGTTCTACTAAACTTATAAGTGCTTTTCTGTACATTCTGTTCCTCTTTTGATATAAGATATTGTAAAAGCATCGTAGAGTTGATCGGCTGATTAAAATTGTTAGTTCACTAAAAAGCAGGGTAATTGATATTCAAGCCCTTTAGTAATTTTCTTATCTCTCCAAATCGTGATACTTTTTTTATCCTCGGATCCGATCCTAGAATATCGGAAGCATTTCTTGTTATAATACAATATAGTTATATCTCAACTTACGCTAACCCCGACTTATGCGAACCCGGAATTACGCGATTTTAAAATATTGTAGATTCGTCTTTTGTTTGAGTGCTACAAAACTCGTGAGTAGCTTAGGGTTCTACTGTACAAGAAAATTTTTCTAAGTTAATTCACCTGTTTGTAAATTTCGTTAAAGATTGTTTTACAGATCTCGCTCTGTTTATGTTACATGTATATACATCGTCAATAATACGTACTATTAGATTCTCTTTCTCACTGCGTGTGGTGTGTATGCGTGTGTGTGTGTGTGTGTGTGTGTGTGTGTGTGTGCGTGTGTGTGTGCGTGTGTGTGCGTGGTGTGCGTGTGGTGTGGTGTTACATTAAGCCATTGTAACGCTATTATTCTCTGATGTTAAGATAATTATCAGATTTTATTAATGACAAAATTTTTAAATACCGTAGATAACTTAATTGTTATCAAAACCAGTACTTGTATTGCGTGAGTATTAAAAAAAAACTGTGTTACAAATCGTTGTATCACTCTCGTAGTTTTCAATTTACTTCATAAGAGGAGTGGGAGTATACGGTTTACTTCAGCGTTTCTCAAACTGGGGGGGGGGGAGCGTGATAATTCTACGAAGAGGGCACGAGGATACTGAAAAGTCTAAATAAAAGATTATTTTAAAAAATTACTAATTTACCGAAAATAAACAAAATACATTATGTCATAATAAAAAAAAAAAAATTATACATTTACACCGATATGGTATACTTATAAATGTATCAATACTGCACAATGTACTTGATAATTAATTTAACAATACTAAGTTAAGAGCAAGTTTAATAGTTACCAGTGACCCCCATGGTCTTGTCATTATAAAATTATATACAAAAATTAACACTTATTTTTATAATTTGTTCGGTTTATTATTAATCCCTTAACTGCCGATTAAAAGTTACGCAATTCGCACCCAATGCCACCGGACACACTGTCAAGGTCCTTTTATTGCATCCCATAGCCTTCGGAATAATTTTATGGATAGCAGTGCACAGAAAAGATCGTACTTCGGAAAGACGTATATAAACGTTTTCGGAAAATAACGCTTTGGCTTAGTGAGACGTTTATATACGCCGGTGGCACTTAAGAGGTGAATGTCGTATTCTAGCTTTAGCATCAAAGTGTACTGTAATTGAATTCCCTGTATTGTTATTGTATGGAGAGGAGGCTCGATGAAAATTATGATTGAATATTGGGTCGCAATACTGAAAGTTTGAGAAGTACTGGTTTACTTAAATCTATAGCATACTTCTAATTATCAAAATTACAACACCATAAAACACTATACTCGTCAAAGATAAAATATTATTGAATATAAAATACAAGGGTAGATTTATTGAAATTAAAGCTCCATTCAACATGCACGATACAAAAATATCGGTGTTTCCCATAGCCAGCATATCGCAGTAATTAAGTGCGCTATAACTACTTCAACTTGCCTCAGTATTGCAAGAAGAAGGTTTTGGATACATCATTGGGATATGCCAACTCTTAGAATAAAAATTTATTAACACATTTTATTTCTTTTTACAATTGATTGTTGGAAATTAATTGAAAATAATTTTAACAAATGGTTTGACTCGCAAATATATACACTCTTTCATTGTGTACACTACAGCATATAAATATTTTTAATCTGTTTTTCAAAAATATATAAGCTCCATTATTTCTTAATAAAAAGATTTTTTTACCTAAAAACAGTTGATTTTTCTTCACCAAACCTTGTATCAAAATTTAAGAAGTAAATATTTTTTAAACTACACTCATGTCCATAAATTAAGGATAATTCAGAATCACACAGAAATTGAACTCTAAAATAAAAATTTCACCTATAGAATTATCACACACATCTTGAAGAAGAAAATTCAAATTGCAGGAAACCACCAGATGGCGCGGATGGTACGTCACAATGACGAGAGTGTAAGAGAGGGGTATATAAAGAATGGTGGCAAGGAAGTAAAATTGTTCACAAGCGTTTAAAAAGCCTTTCAGTACAATAACCGCATAGTTATGGCACAAAGGAAGCATTTGGATGATTTTTTACGTAGTAGAATTATCGGACGACTGGAATGGGGACGTACCCAGCTGGAAGTATCCGAGGAACTTGGAATCGCCCAGAGTGTCATCTCCAGGCTTTGGCAACGATTCCAAGATGATGGTAATGTGAGGTGTTACAGCACAGGTCGCCCCCGAGTTACAAAGCCGAATGAGGACCGGTATTTGGCAGTTACTACCAAAAGAAACAGACGGCGCACAGCATCAGACCTATCTCGTCAGCTCCCTTCAGCTACCGGTACGACAGTTTCAAGGCAGACCGTGTACAGACGCTTAGGGCACATTGGTCTATATGCTCGTACGCCTGTCAGATGTGTTCCCCTTACCGCAACTCACTGACGCCTGCGATTAACCTGGAGTAGAGAGCATGCATTGTGGACACCGCAACAGTGGTCTTGTGTGATGTTTTCCGACGAGTCCAGGTTTAGTTTGCAGTCTGATTCTCACCGGACTTTCATATGGAGAGCGCCAGGTACCATTTACCACCAAGAGAACACCATTAAACGACACTGTTACGGTGGTGCAGGATGGCTCGTTTGGGGAGGATTTATTCTTGGTTCCAGAACTGACCTGCATATTCAGAGTGTAACGATGACAGGCCATATCTATCGGGATGTCTTTCTTTAACAACATGTACGTTTGTTTCGGTGCACCATGGGTGCTGAATTTCTGTTTATGGATGACACCCGTCCTCACCGTGCAAACATTGTAGACGAATGCCTTTAATCTGAGGATATCACCCGTATGGATTGGCCAGCATACTCACCGGACTTGAATCCAATAGAGCATGTGTGGGATATGCTTGGCCGACGAATTGCAGCCCGTCAACCCCCTCTCACCTGTCTACCGGAACTTCGGAGGGCATTGCTTGATGAGTGGTGTAATATTCCCCAAGATCAGATTGATAATTTGATACTCAGCATGCGTAGGCGTTGTAAGGCCGGTATTGCATCGTCCTTGAGACATTCTCCGTATTAACCATCATACTAACCATGTTATACTGTTTCTTGTAAATAGGTTCTTTTTTGAAATTTGCTCCAGGGAGTAAAAATCGCAATTTTTATTAATTATGTCAAACATATAGCATCTTTTTTGCTCTTTACCTTTTGTTTAATAAATATACTCTACAAATAAGTCAAATTTGTTTTGCTTCTGTCTTTCTTTGCCTGAACTTCATTATCCTTAATTTATGGACATGAGTGTATGTTACAACGTAGTGAAATGAAATTGTTCTGTAAATAATCTATTCAAAATCCAAATATTATGCTGTAACATATTTTGACGCAATTAATGAATGACATGACAAGAATTGACGTAATTAATATGATTTTAAATATATATTACTTGCAAAATCAATCCAAAAAAGTTAATATAACTTAAAAAGAAATTGCATCAAAATTGATACAAAGTGTTTTTTGCAGGCTTTAAAAGTATCGAAGCAATCAAAATACATCAAACAACTTATAACTATTGACTGTGATAATGTGTTCCAAATGGTATGCGTTTCAAGTGAAATATGGGGAGGTCCTATTCGTTTGCTTATTGGAATTTATATTTTGTGGAGTTTCCTTGGACCTTCCTGCTTTGTTGGAATTGCAAGTGCAATGATTTTGATTCCTATGAATATTATAGTGGAGCAATTAGTAGGTCGTTTTCAGGTAAGCAATGTTTTTTTTTTTCATTTAATAATCCTGGAATTATAAAAATATCCTAATTTAAGTATAATTGATAATTACTCTACTAGATTTTTAATAACACTTTTTCCATGCATATTAAAGCAGAATGGTACTAAAATTAATTTTCAAAAGTTTTTACAAGTTAATAACTGTTCGGTTTTTGGATAACTTTGGAAACGTTAACGTTCTTAACGTGGAACGTTTCAAGAAATTTGTTGAATCTATGCCTCGTCGTGTGGCAACCATTATCAAGGCCAGAGGAAGCCCAACTCGTTACCAGGTAGGTATCCCTAATTCTGTGGCCCATCAGTGTATAATTGTTTTAAAGTTTCCTTCTATCTAATATCATGTCAATGAGTTATTCTTATGGGTTTTTTTCTTATTATACTGTTTGTCAATACAATACCTCCTTTTAAGACTTTTTACACGAATTATAATTTTAAATACTATTAATTTTGTATATATTTAAACTGTTTTTTTAAACATTTGTAAGTTTCACTACACTCTTCCATAATACGCAAAGCGCTTGCTTATTTTTTGAATAAATGTTTGCATATGAAATTTTATTCTTCACAAATTACGTTAGTCAGACTATTAAAAACATTAAAATAGGAAAATGCCTTTATTATTTCCTAATTATTTAATTTTTTCTTATTTTTAAAGTTTATAAAAACTTGTAATGATAGAATTCTCGAATTTGATCAGTTTTTAACGTTTCTACATAATTTTCTTCTTAATTAACTATAACAATTATAGAATAATTTCTTCCATTTTCGTTTCATTAAGTTGTAAAGATGTCACAAAAACCCTGGACTATTAATGATATTTTTAGTATTTTTATTGAGCTATATATTTGAATTAAGATGAAGGAATTTATCATGGCTGAAAAATATATGAACAAATAGTATTTTGAAATTAGAGTTTTGGGTAACAATCTATTTATTCCATTTATAAACTCTTTCAATTATTAGTTAAACTAAACATAATGATCAAATTATTTGCCGTATTCCTGAATATCCGAGATTTCTTACCATAGCTGTATAGATTCATAATACTCTTAAATGTGCTGTAAACCTTCAATTTGCTAATACTCTACATAATTCATCAAACAATGTGAGCTTCATATTCACATCCATCTTCTTTTTTTACCAACAGTTAGGTTTCTTGGTGTCTGTTTCGAATGTTTTAATATATAATCTCTTAATATGTCTAAACCATTTCTAAATTGATCAGACTTCAAATTGCAATCTTAATACATTCAATTTCCATCCGGTTACAGATTCTCTATGGCAGCCTTGACAACTATGTCAAGATGATCGAAATACTCATTTCCAATTCTAAGGCCTTTAACAGTGATTAAGGAGCTGATTTCAACCCATTCGAAAGGTCCCCACACCATTAACCTTGCTCTCGTAGTTTGGGCAAGCAATTCAATAAATCTGAATAGTGAATTTCGGTGCTATTCTCAGCCTCTTCTCTTGTTGTTTCTTATAAAAATGTAAATTGACTTTCGTCAATCCGGACAATTTATGATCACATTTATGTGCATTTTTTTCTTCTCTCGGTAATTTTTTTCATTCATAATAATGAATTGTAAGAATAGACAGTCTCAACTGTTTTAATCTACGAATTGTAATTTTAATTCAAGAATTTGCTGAAAAAAATTTACATTTCTAAAAAATTTAAATTTTTATACGTTGTACTTATACATGTTTTTTATTATAAAAAATTGAAACTGCTCTCACTATGCTTGATGTGTATTTTTAAGTCTTGCTTTTTGATTGTTAGTGCATTTGCTCAATGTTTAGTTTTAATTGCGTTTTATAAATAAGATTTATTTTAAAAGCTCAATAAATCTACTACTCATCTCAATGAAACATAGTATCCGAATAGATTGAAAAGTTTCTTTTTGTAGGTGTTAGAGGACTGTTAGAGAGAAAAAAAGAAATGTAAATATATATAGAGGAAGAAGAATGAATAACGTATAAAACTAAAGAATCTTAAGTTGTTTTTTCAATATTTACTTTAACTTATAAAGGTATCTTATAAATGTGTTTTTTGAAGAATTAAACTGTCACGACAAAATTTTGCACGAAAAATGGGATTTCTCCAAAACAACCCGATAAAGTTCCATGCCATTTGTAACACTTATGCAATAAGACCTTTAGAATGTAACAAAGCACAGGTCTTAGAATAGTTACATTTGATCATATTTTACAACCATTTTTAGCTTAAAACAAGTAATTTTGACGAAAAATCAATACCATCAAATTTTTTTGATTGATTATAAAATATTCAGTTCTTAAACTTTTGTCCTGAGGTTTATGACATTTCAGATGGATCAAGAAGTATATCAATGAAATTAAAATAACACTATGTTCAATGTATTTTTCTTTATACTGCTTTTCTTAACATTGAAAATTTTGCTAAAACACTAGAAAAATAATATTTATTAAAAAAAGAAGAGGTGATATACGTTATTTAATAATTGATTCTCTTAAAGCCTATTATATTCTTTAAAACAATAAAATTCTTCTGGAATGATAATTTTTTAAAAACTAATCTCCGAACCTAGTCGAATGCCTTAAACTTTTTCAATTATCAATAATTTTTTTTAAATATTACACAGAAACAATCTGTCCTCAACTGAATTGAGTAGACTTGATGATTAATTTTGCGCTTTATTTGAAGGTTTTTGTTTAGTTTTATAGGACACTGAGAGCTTAAATAAAATATTATTAAAAAAATTATTGTTTATTTGTGACTTTTATGCAAGCAAAATATACTCAAAAGCACGCTGCAAAATAATAAATCTCTATGCACTGTTTATACTTAGAAACTTAGTTGTACTACTGACATCCTTTTCCTGTGCTTTATTCCATTATTTTCTTTCACTTTTCATGCGCTTATGTTTTTCGGTGACCTCTCCTAAAATCTAAAGAGAGAGAGAGAATCCAATATTTATAAAATGAACTAAATTGTTTCTTTTCTTCTAAGCTTAATAAAATGGAAAATTAAAAAAAAATATTTAATCTTATAGTTTATATATATTATAATCATGATTTATTTGCTATTAATCTTTTTTTCCCAATTGATATTTTTAGAAGAAATTAATTGGAAATAGGAACGAAAGAATCAATGTACTAACGGAATTCTTGCAAGGTATCAAGGTAAGTGCTGTGTATATATTAATTTCTACATCTACAATTTTACATTTTTATCATAATGCATTACCTTTTGACAGTAAATAAGAAATATTTTTCAGGTTTTAAAGTTTTATGCCTGGGAAGAGTATTTTTTCGAAAAAATTGTGTCTATTCGTAAAACAGAATTATCTGAAATAAGAAAAGCAGAATTTTTAAGGATGGCTTTTAGATTTCTTTTCCTTTCAGCATTTTCTGTGGTAAGTCATCACATTTTATAATTTCCGTTTATTCTTTCAAACATAGAATTGGTCTTCTGACTAACTTAACAACTAATGCTCAGTTATTTGATTCATTGGCAGTTAACTATCTGCACGTATATTAAACTAGCCGTTGCCCGCTCACTTCGCTGGCTGCGTATTTCATAATGTTGTGTGAATACATACTGTTTTTACATACATATATATATACAGTCGGACCCCGATTTAACGAATTCATTGGGACCGAAAATTTTAATCGGGGTTTTTCGTAATATCGGGATCCAAAAACAAAATACAAATTGTTTCCATTTACCTTTTGGAAATTCTATAATAAACAACTACAAAAAAAGAATATCTATAGTTAGAAATTACAAATTTTTTACTCAGCAGCTAAAAATGCTATTAGTGAATTATTACGCATCAGTTAATAGGAAATTTTAAAATATTAACTAATAGATGTTTGATATATTTTTTTTATTCCTGACTCGAAAGTCGTTAAAAATGAAGCCAACGTGGTTGTATCTGTAATTCTTTAAATAGTTTCGATCAATTCATTTTAATTAATTATAATTAAATTATCATATTATCACCCAAAACAATAGTGTGTAGAAAATTTCAGCTCAAATGAGTGCTTTAAAATGCAAGAAATAAACCTTTTAAAGTTTTGACACAAGTCACCGAAAGCGACGCCAACATGGCTGTATTTGTAATTCTCTGAATAATTAATTTTAATCAATTTTTATTATAATTAAATTGCCATATCGTCATCCAAAATAATCGTGTGTATAAAATTTCAGCTCAACTGAATGCTTTAAAATGTATTTTATTAACGATTCAAAATTTTATAATAATATTATATATAGGGAGATTGTGAACTAATAGTAGAGGAATTGAAAAATAGACAGACGTACAAAAGCTTACGAAAAAATGTTGTACTATTGAATATTAAACTTAAGCTTAGTTTCAAATAATTTTAAATTTTGAGAAAAATAATGAAATACTTGGATGGAAAAGCTTTCTATCAAATAGAAATATTGAATTAGTTAGTTAATATGCTTACGATTGTTGATCGTTCATGGGCATCATACTTTTCGGAAAAACTTGGGACTAATGGAAATGGACCTCATAATTTTGAATCATGGTCAAGCAACAACACATTACCTTAAATTTCCCCTTGATTTCTTATCTTCCACATTACGCCAACATTAGAATATAAATAAGTTACGCTACAGACGGGTTGGGCCTTGGTGTAGCTAAATGGTCATGGTCGAGAACGCCTTACCAGCGTTGTAGAATCACAGGTTTGAACCCTGGGCCACTGAAGATCTACCATGTAGAGGGGCTGATGCACGTTAAATCTGTCGAGGCTCAAGGTCCTCTCATTGACGAGGTGCAGAAGTCATCCTCGTCCCTTGATCATAGTTTAAAAATTGCGAGGTCCGTCTCTAATATCCCACGAGTTGCTTCTAAGTACCTCGTGTTGCAAATTGAAATCGCTTGATCAATCAAACTACAGGCGGGTCTTGAATGGATTAAGGACTCCACCACACGGCTCGATTCAAACATTGCTGACCACGGGCTTGCAACCTTGACAACTCAGCTATTACTTCTGCAATTTGAACTGACTCATAGCTAACTATCATCCTCTTCTATCGAATAAAAAAGCTGAGAGAATTAATGTATAATTTTCCAAAAACTAGAAGTTAAATTTAATTAGATTAAAATCTAGTATGAATATATGAAACAAATAAAATGCAATGATCACTATTAAAACTTCATTCAAAAACACTTATTGGTTGTTTAAACTCCAAAATAGTTTCTCAATCTTTCTAGCATAACATACGGCATCAATCCTAGCATAGTAATATTTTATTTATATTAATAATTATAATTTTTACCTTTTTTTTCTAGGTATTATTGGTAACTTTTAGCTCCTTCATTCTTATGGGAAATTCACTTGACGCCCAAACTGTATTCGTTTCATTTTTTCTCATATGGTTGCTAAGAACACCTTTCAGAAGTATTCTTCATCTCCTAGCTCATTTTATTCAGGTTATATTTTACAAATATTCATTAATAGCCTAAAATTTAAAATAGTTAGTATTATCTTTAATTGCATGATAGTTTTTTTCTATTGCTGAAACCAGTATTTCTTTCAGGGTTTCACATCAATAAAGAACATTCAAGCATTTTTAGAGGGTAAAGAACTAATTAGTATTTCTACAAAGGAGGAAACACACGGTAATAAATGTTTACTAAAAATATGAAAATTTTTCATTAGTTTTCACAAATGATAATCTGAGTTTAAGTAATAGCTAACCTTAGTCTAATTGTTTTATCATAACTTCGAAATTTGCTATATTAAACTCATACATTCAAAAAAGAATTATAACACAAAATTGCATTTATTTAAATAGCTATATTAATCTAGAATCAAAAAGTTATAAATAATTTTTTATGTAATACTGACACTTTTCAAAGACGATTATTTATATGTACCTAAATTTTTTCAACAACTATATATTTTGGCTAAAGAATTATATCAAATGGTTCCAATAGCTATAAATAATAGTTTCAATTCCAATATTATCAATTGAGATAAGTTATTTCTTAAAAGAATTCATAAATTAACTCTTAAATAATTCATTCCATTTATATTTTTCATAAATTATAAATATAAATTTGCAGCCTCGTAGAAAATTTAAACACAATATCTTTCAAGTCTTGGTGTATGTTATGTTTTTTTCTTTTTTAAGGGGTATCGGAACGCTCTAAACTGATTATGTTAAAAAGGGCTTTTTCAATGTACCTTTTCTAAAAACCTGTTGGAAATACAATCCCCAAATTTTTTTTGCAAGTTAAGCATACATCTAGTATTATACTGAAATGAGCTTTTTTGAAATTTCCATTAGTTTTTCTTTAAAAATTTTTTATTTGATGTATAGTGAGAAAACAGTGTTTTTCGACAGAAAAAAAAATTATTAAAAAAAATGTATACAAAATTTTGCTAAAGGCTCATTTCAGTATATACTAGAATATATAAAGAATGTGTCATGTAAGTTTTGTTGACATCAGATATATACTTTCTGAGAAAAGGTACATCGAACCTTCAAAAGTGACATTTTGAGAAAAACACATTTTTATAAAAAAAAAAGTTACCTTATCAAAACATTCCAGCTCCATATTCCTAATTTTCAGCATTTTTTAAATTTTCATCTTGTTTCATTCTTTAAGTCTTTTTACTTTTCTAGTCTCCTTAGTTTTCTGTAAATTGGCATATCTTACCCTTGTACTGCTCTCTTTGTCGAGATGTTCCATGCAGCATGTCGCATAATATCCTCGCTCTATGTTAAGTTTTTTTTAAAATATCCAGCTTTGTGTTGCATTCCCTTTATTAAAGGATGCAATAGCATCATATGTACCAAAGGAAAGTGTTTCTATGTGCACAAATGTCTTTTGGGGGGACACGAGACCAAATAACATTATTAATGCTTTCATTCGGATTCTGCGTGTTTCCATGCAAGCACTTTTCCAATAATTCTGGATCCGAAAGGACCCTAAAAATAGGCCTAATGGCTTCAACAACAGCAAATGGAAGTTTATGTTTGCGGAGATAAAGTTTATTTTCTAATTGAACCTTCTTACACTGACACCATGTGTCAAGACCTGATGGACAAAATCAATGCTGTGGATTTTTATCCGTAGATATTTTGTGAAGAAATATTGCCCATATAGCTTGTTTCATACACTTTACATTTGATGAATTTCTTCGAATGTCAAGACCATAATATGTTTGCAATTGATCAATAGTTGCTTCTGTTAATCTATTTTTGCCACATAATGCTTTGCCATCTAATAATTTTTGCCCCCTCATTTTTGCTTTGAAACGTCGGGGGCGAGATCCCATCCGTTTCATAACATGCCCTAAAAAAATTTTAAAAAATGACGTCAAACTTCAAGCTGACCCAAGAGGAAGTGCAATGTTTACCTTTTTCTGTCCATTTAAATCGATGACTCGAGTTTAGACGATTCTTTAAAAACAAAATTTTAGCACTTCTAATTAAGCTAGAGATAAAAATGAGGTATTTTTAGAAAAGTAATGAGCTGAAGAATGTAAAAATACAACCTGAAATTCACCTTTTAAAAAAATTTACCTTTCCAACTCCCCTTAAAGAACACTCTGCAGCTGATGGAAAAATAATTTAATGGATTTAATTTTTTATGCAAACAACATTATGATACAATGTTTTACTAAATATTAAGTACAACTTACAGTAAAGTTGAAATTCATTGACTTTCTTTTATAAAAAGTGTACTATGCTTGAGAAATTTAAATAATCTATCTATAAATGCAAATATCAAAATTTTGGACCTAAACCACAACTATACATATACTGGAATCTTCATATTCCACACAATATGTAAATTCTACGTAGTAATTCTATAAATTTTCGCCCAACTGCTTTTTTCTTCTTTCATAAGTAACTACATTTCACATTCAAAAGAAAACTATATATTTAACTAACGCACAATAAAGCCTGATTTTCCACACCGTAATAAAAGTCATGCATTAAAGTTATGAAAAAACAGACAGCTGTAAAACTAAAGAATTAACTCAATTCTTCAGACATTGTAGTATTCATGCTGATATTTTCAGAGTTAAATAGGTTATAGATGGAAATATAGTTGATTTGATGCCTTTCCATTGTATATAAAATGAAAAAGAACTATGGTAGGTTCCACATACTGATTATGCAAACAATTAATGATTAAATGTTTCTCTCTTCGAGTTTATAATTAACGTAATCTAACATGTCTGTGGATATCATTGAAACCGAACGAAGAATATCCATTAACGTGGTTTATCTACTTAGCTTTTTTATATAAAAAATTAAATAAAATGGAATTTCAATTTACCACTTCATAATCATTTTTAATATTTTAAATAATCAAAATGACAAATTATCCAGTCAATCGTATAAACAAATGGACAAAGAAATAAACATTTGATGTATAACTACTAAATTAAATGAGTGTTCACATTATATTTGAAGTTTTGGAATTCAATACAAATGTTTAATTAGGATATTTATCCCCTTCAGTTATTTTCCCATTAATCTCTTTAATGATTTAAATACTCTTCGATTTTAACTGAGTGAATGTAACAATATATATATAGTTAAGCAAAGCAAATCATTTGTTCAAAGATGATTAATTATTTAATTTCTTTTAATGTAAGTTGTAAAATGTTTACCGCTTA
This sequence comes from Trichonephila clavata, assembly GCA_019973975.1. NCBI lineage: Eukaryota > Metazoa > Arthropoda > Arachnida > Araneae > Nephilidae > Trichonephila > Trichonephila clavata. The sequence continues at coordinate 16,605 of BMAO01018988.1, forward strand.
AATGCATATTCAGTCTGCAAGTACAGAATAGTTTCTCAGGTTAATTGCTGAATAAAACAGATACACACGATCAATTGAGACACTGTCTCCATAAACTGGTTATAATTTGTATTACTTGTGAAACTATTTTCAAAATCAAATTAAACAGGTGCTGGGATCAGCATGAAATATTACCTCTTAACCAGTTAACTATAATTGATGACTATACTCGTCATGGAGAAGCTGCAGGATTTTGTGTATTGACGAGTATAGTCGTCATGCGTAAAAAGTAGTGACCATTGGCTATTTAAATCATAATTTTTTAGAAAAACAAAACATATTCTCACATTTCAAGATGCGTAGAATATTTTGAGGCAAGTTTGGCAAGTAGCAATAAATAAAAAATCATGAAAAACTTAAGATGAACTCATGCGTCCCTTATGCACCGGTTACAACAAAAGCGTTTTAGTTCGTTATCCATGTACAATGATAATGTTTTTTAGATATTAGCGTAAAAGTTACAAAAGCAAAAGTCGGAAAGTTGATTGTTACTGATTTTTTTATAATTCTAAACTTTATGTATATTTAATTTTTCTTGCATTTTTCGAGTAATATATGTTTGTGTTAACCAAGCAAATAAGTATTAGTAATATATTATTGCGAATTTCATAAAATAAACCCATATTTTTTTATCCAATATTTTAACATAACAACTTACTGTGATTGACGAGTATACTCGTGATTGTTCGATTTCCGTGACACAGATAATTGAGTGACTCTCAAACTGGAGCGCCACAGTTAACTGGATAAATATTATCAATTAATTCGAGTGGTTAAAAATACCCTGTAGTTTCTTAACTATTACGTATCGGAAAAAATTATGAGTTTTAAATCTCATGAATGGTGTTAAAATATATATTTCGTGGCATCCTTAAGGCATCCGACTACGTTCGGAACCGTGATTTTGAAAAAGCGTACTAACAAATTTATTTTAAATTTAGTGTCACTTAGATTAGAATGCAAGTAAAAAATTGTTTTCAGAATGTTATTACAGTGGAAAATTATTTTAAATTCAATACTTTGGCAAAAAATGGACGTAGAATTACCTATTTTCAAAACATTCTCCTTTTATGAAAATTTATTCAATGATACTAATATTTTGTCTATATATAGCTAAGACTTCTCCAAAAGGCCTGAACTAGGGTTTTTGAAAAATTCCCATTATTTTTAGAGTTACTACCGATTGAAATAATAACTATGTTTATTTGCTAAATTTTTTTCACTCTGACATAAAAAATGGGTAAGTCCGCTTCTAAGTTATATATTTCAAAAATTCTAGCTCAAGCTCCGTAAAAAAGTTTGAGCTATATATATATATAGACAGCATATTATTTTAATAGAAGCATTTTTTAAAAGTAGAATGTTTTGAAAATAAGTAATTCTATGTTCATTTTTTGCCAAAATATTGCATTTAAATAATTTTTCATTGTAATATTATTCTGAAATCAGTTTTATAAGTGTATTCTTATCTAAGTAACACTAAATATTTTTTTAAAAAATACGTTTCGAACTTAATCTGATACCTTAAATACAAAAATTTCACTATCGTGAATATTTTTGTAAAGTAATAATTATTTTAAGAAGCACACACATGGGGAAAAAACGCCACTATTATTGGATTCTTTCAAAAATCTCAAATAATTGGAAAACATTCCATATTTAGCTTTGTTAACTAGATAACTGTTAACTGCCATTTTTTTTTTCTTAAATTTTTCATACGCTTTTTATCAGTACATTAAGCCTATAACTACAATTTCTCCAATTAGATTTTGTATCACTCCAACCTCGCAAGAACTTTGCTGTCCAATAATTGGTGGGAAACTTGTGGACCGTAAGAAACACTTGAGTAGATAAATGTGCTTGGTTAATGCGTAAAACGTCTTTTAATTAAACGTTACCATTCCAGGGAATAGCGTGCTACTGACTAACGCTTCTTTTTGCTGGAGGGACTAGACATTCCCAGCCTGAAGTACCTAAATCTACGCATTCCGGAAGGATCCTTGATTGCAGTAGTAGGCGAAACAAGAAGTGGTAAATCGTCTTTATTGCGAGCTCTATTGGGTGAAATGAAGAAAACCGATGGGATGGGTTGCATTAAAGTAAGTATTCCCAGAAACGGCCATTAAAAAGCTAATAAAAGTAATACATAGAGTTAGATAGGTAAGGGATATGTTGTCTGCAGTCAAATTTGCAATAAATTCAGATGTTAAATTTATTTAAGTAAATTATATATATCAAAGAATGTATTATAGAGTATGTCAATACTTTATTCTTTTATGGTGAAGAATCAATGAAATTGCAACGTGTTAAAGTGTCACTTCTCGCATAAAATGTTGATAGATTTTACCATTAAAATTGCATTAAAGATCGATAAGTACATTTTTTTAAAAAAATATTCTTGAATTTTATGCGTGAAAAAGATAAGTTAACATTTTTCGTCACAGAATCAGATTATTCATAACATGATGCTATAATGAACATAAATTAGAATTCCCCCGTATGGACATTTATCATTGACATTTATCACAAATATTTTATACTCTGAGATAAGTGGAATTTTTCCATTTAAATATTTTCTAAACGTTTATTTCATATTTTAGAATAAAACAGTTAAACTAGATATACTTCAGCGTTTCTCAAACTATGGGGCGCACCCCCTAAGTGGACGTGACAACTCTACGAAGGGGGGGGGCAAGTGTATTGTAAAAATTAAAACAAAAAAATTATTTGAAAGAATTGCTAATTTACTGAAAGTAAAAAAAAAATACATTCTGACATAATAAAAAATATAAAATACACATTTACACTTATAAATTTATCAGTACTGCACAATGTATTTGATAATTAATTTAACAAATCTAAGTTAAAAACAAGTTAAATTTATACCATTGATTCAATGGGCTTTAAAAATTTATGTACAAAATTTAACATGTATCTTGAGAATTTGTACGGTTTATAATTAATCCCTTGACTGCCGATTAAAAGTTACGCAATTCGCTCCCAATGCCACCGTTTTCCACGTAAGCACACGTATGTGGTGTATGAGAGGGGGAGGAATAAATATAAGCAAATTCATTGAAATAAGAAAATCCTTCGTAAGCAATGTCATAGTCATTTCATTCAATTCCAAAGCTTTCAAAATAATTTTATTGATAGCAGTGCACAGAAAGATCGTACTTCGGAAAAACGTATATATACGTCTGGGCAATTAACGCACTAGCTGACCAAGACGCTTATACATGCGGGGGGGGGGGCACTGAACAGGTTAAAGTAGTATTGTAGCTTTTGTGTCG